>RJWM01002912.1:0-120436 GCA_004363535.1 Dasyprocta punctata
TGTTGTTGTTGTTGTTGTTGTTGTTGCTGTTGTTGTTTAGCTTAGAGCTCCTCCGTGTTTAATGTACAAAACAATCTTAAATAATTCTCTTACACTGTGGAAAAAGAGAACTGTTGAATTGTCCTGTGTGTTGACTAGTAAACACATATCTTTGTGGAATAGTAGCAGGGTTTCTGTAACCAAGACAAGTTTACGAAACATTGAATTGTGAAGGGAGCTGCAGTGTTTCTGAGCTTGACCTTGAAGTTTCGAAAAAGTGAATTGATACACTGGAACAAGTACAAAGCCAGCTTTGGTGCTAAATGTAAATTGTTAAAAATGGTACGGAGTAACATCTGCCTTGGAGTATGCCTTAATCAGCACTGTGAAAAATGAAAGTTTAACGATCTACTATAGTGGCTTCTAAGTGAAGGATAAACAAAGGATGAAAGAGTTTCTTGCATGGTTTGTAACTGATGCCATGAAAAATGTCAAGAACCATCTGCCTCAAACTTATCCAAACTGTCATCAAGTATTCTAATCCAGTCAAACGAGATACAACTAGAACAACCTATGTAACTTGCTGAAGGCTTATCAAAAGAGTTGTAAATAAAGGAGAAAAAACCCATCAACTGTGTAGCTACAGATTGCAGCCAGCTTGCCTGTGGCTTTGAAATTCAATCCCATTTCTCTAGTCTGACAAACTGTACTAAATAGCAAAATGGATTTTTATTGTTCAGAGCCAATTTCACTTTGGTTGCTATCAGGAGATAAATACGCAACTTCCTAATAGAATAAGAACCATGATTTATATATTTTTTTCAAATGTTCAGATTGGTGTGTACATTTACCACTCAGTGTGTGGGTATACACCAGTTGCGTACGGAGGAGCTAGCCCTGCATTTTGATCAGTAAGAGACCATTCATCCAAGCAAAAATAAGACCTCCAAAATATTTAAAAAATTAGAGCATCTTTTTTCCACTTACACTATCGATTACTCATTACCTATGAAGAGTTCAGAATTCAGAATCAGAATGATGGGATTTAAAGCCCACCTCTACCACTTACTGTCTGAGTGACCTTAAGCAAGTTACATTACTTCCCTGGATTTGTTTTCCTCATTTGGAAAAATGAAGTAATTATAATCAACTATATCATGGACAGACCTGAATTTATGCTTGAGAAATTCCTGGAATACTGAAGCCAATGGATGGCAGAGGCAAGTGATGCTCACTGGATATCTGTGCACTTCCCTGCTTCCCCAGCTTCCTTTGCTAGTTCCGTCCAATGAACTACTAGTAGTAGGGACCCATCGCTTCTAAACTAAAGATATTTAACTGCCCGTGTGCTGCCTCCATTTTTCTACTTCCCTAACAAGACAATGCTAGAATTGAGGCATTCTGGAAAGCTTAGTCAAAAGAAAAAGACCACCATTTCCATGTTGGATTTTCCATAAGAAAGAAACTTTTCTGTGTTGAATTTACCTGTTGATGTTTAATGTCAGCTTTTTTCCCTGCATACAGAACAGCTAAAGCTGGTACATAAATCAATAAGTGCTGGCTTTGATAACCATATATACCTACTTTGCTACAAATAGATACACTATATATGCCTATATATATATATATATATATATATATATATAGCATGTAATCTTCTGATTATTCTCTTCTTCAGTGTTTCTAAATGAGTAGAAGCTAAGGATTTGGTGAGGGCATGGAGGAGAGAAAGGTGGTGGTGCAAATAACTGCAGAACAGGGGACATATTGTTAAAGCCACAAGGAAAGCTTTAAAGGCCTTCCAAAAAGTTAGAAGAGGGGATCCCTGATGGTTGAGGAGCTTTGGAAAATTTTCAGTAGTGTGGAGTTCCTTTAGCTAGTATTAAATGTCAGAGAATATTGAAGTAAGTCAGAGATAGAGAGCGGAGCCTACATCTTTAACAAAAAGGAGAAACAGGAATGACCAATGGACATATTAAAAGGCATTTACTCAGAAAAGCACAGAAAATAATCAAATAAAAATAAATAAAAATTGAAATGCGAATCAAGTACTTTTTTCACCCATTACGTTGGCCAAAATTAGCCTGATTACCCCCATTGTAGATGACAGACCCCTTGACCGCCAGTAGAAGGACAGCTTGCAGTAAATATTAAAAGCCCTATTAATGTGCTTTACTTTCACACAATGATTTCATGTCTAGTATGATTTTGCAAAGATAATTTCACAAAGATATTCATCACAAAATATTAAGAATTATAAAAATTAACAAATCAATCACCCCAAACAGGTAGCATTCCATATGTCCATCAGTAGGAGATTGGTAAAAAGATAATGTCATATATATGAATATTAAATAAAATGATACTTATGGCAGTGCATTGGCATGGAAACATCCACAATATGTTGCTAATAATAGGATGTTTTAGAGCATTATAGGCTTCCTGCTCCCATTTGTGTTTAAATTTATGAGTAATCTATAATTTGTAGACTTATATAATAACAAATTATATTTTTATATGTTTTACATACATTTATTTTGAGTTAGAGTCATATTTATATCTATCTATCTATCTATCTATCTATATATATATATATATCCTTTCAAAACTTTTATATAACAATTTTAGTAGTAGTCAAACTTGTGGTTTTAGGTAGGATCATGATTGATTATTTATTGTTCCTTTCATTTTCTGAATTCTTTTCTATGTGTGCACTTTTATAATAAGAAAAAAAATATTTCAAAAATGAAAAGAGGAAGGATACACACTTCAGCAATGGTCTTCATCTTGTGACATGGGTTAAGAAATTTCCCCACTGGCCTCATACCACAGGTGATGGATATAATTTATTATAATGGATGTATCTACTCTTTGTATATGGAGATGAGCTGCACCATCAAAAAGGCCATTTCTGCTTGAATCAGTCATATTGGATTGAAGAATACAGTCTACAACCATATTTTTAAAATCTTTGGAGTATAATCTGTCATTTCACCGAGAGTAATTGTACTTCTAATTTTACAATAAGTCAGAAGTGATTTGGCAGGCCACAATAGAAAAAAGATGGATTGATGATTTTAGGAACTAGAAGACTGGAAATCTCTGGCTTTGTACAGTCAGGGCACAGAATTCTTAGTTTTGTTATCTTTGAAATAATAAGAGCTGCCATTTATTGAATTCTGCCTATTTGACAGGTCTGTGCTGAGCACTTGTAGTGCAATAGCTCATTTCATCACTGCAACAACCCTATGAAATCAGTTCATTTTTGATTTCCATTTTATAGATGAAGATACTGATTCTGTAGCTGGTTGCATTTCCACAGCTAAAAAGTGACAGTCATTGTTTGCCTGATAATTGGGAGATAATCAGAGTACAAATGTGGACCTACTTGATGACTGGAAAGGGGCTGGATGGGGGAATTAGATGATCTAGTCATCTTGCCTCTACTTCTTGGTAAGTTTGTTCCTTTGGGGTTGGAGTAAATATTGTAAATAGAACATTTATGTGTATTATACTCTCTCACTTATGTGAGAGTAAGAGAATAAAAACTATATATCTGCTCATATCTAAATCTATAACAAAAAAGACAGAATGGAAGAGGAGGAGCTGTGTATAAAAGATATTGAAGTGTTTTGGAAAGATTAAAAGCAGAAGACAGACTAATAATTAAACTAGCATAACAGAGCTGAAATCTAATTGCTTGTGGTATAAGCAGGTGATGCTTATATCACATATATTACATACAAAAGCACTAAAGTTTCATGTAAAATTTCAGAGTTGAAGGCATCTAAGAAATATTCACACATGTAGTTACTCTTCTCATAGTGTTTTAATTTACTTTATAGAAGTCTTACTTTCAAATACGTTATTTTTATGGTTGCTTTCTTTTTCCTTCTTGTTTTAGATTTAGGAATCTTGTTCTGAGATTCTTTTTAAAATTTTTTTCATTTATTATTTTATTAGCCCATGTTTGCAATACATAATGATTGCATTCATAGTGGGGAATTGGTGCATGGATATAACACACCTTCATTTTTTTCATACCCTTTTCCTTCCCCTATTCCCCCCTCCCTCCAACTCTTGGTCCCCTTCCCTTTTGCAAAAGATCTCCCTGTTTTTTATAATTTATCTTTTACTTTGTTCTTTAATTTGTTTATACTTTGGGTTTCTCATATAAAAGAAACATATGATACTTAAGCTTATGTGTCTGATTTATATCACTTAACATTATGGTCTCAAAGTGCATCCATCATATATTTTCCTACAAGACTCAAATTTTATCTTTTTTTGTGGCAGACTAGTGCTCCATTGTGTATAAATAGTATTATCTTTACATTGCAAAAATTTCAAAGAATACAGAAATGTACATAATAATGAAAGGGAACTCTTTTACACTTCTGTCTAATTCTGTAGCTATACTCCTCAGTATAGTATTCACTGACTACATGTTGCTATTTAAATTAGCATTAATTAAAATGAACTAAAAGTAAGTTCTTTAGTTGAACTAGCCACATTTCAAATACTATAAAATCACTTGTGGTGAGTGGTTACCATATTAACCAGTGCAGAAATAGATAATAGAACATCTTTCTTTCTTTCTTTCTTTCTCTCTTTCTTTCTTTCTTTCTTTCTTTCTCTTTCTTTTTTTCTTCTTTCTTTCTTTCTTTCTTTCTTTCTTTGTCTCTGTTCTTTTTTCTTTTTCTTTTTCTTTCTATTTTTGTTTTTTGTGTTTTGTTTTTTGAGGCAGGGCTTCACTATGCAGTTCAGCTGGCCTTGTACTCACTTTGTAGCCCAAGCTGGCCTCAAACTCTCAGTGATCCTCCTGTTTCAGCCTCCTGACTGCTGGGTTTACAGGCTTCTAGCACCACGCCTGGCTCTAGAAAGTATAAGCATCATGTTGGATAATGTTGCTCTAGAGGCATTCACTTATTAACAATTTGTTGCACAAAAATTTCAGTTTTTCAATTACACACAGGAATTAAGGCATTATACTACACATGCTGACACTTTCTCACAAATACACTAACTGCTTTTGAAGAAGGCCAACTTTGTCTTGTTCTACCCGTTACTATTCTTGCCTCCGTTCCCCAAAAACACCTCTTTACTTTAAAAAAGTCAAATTATAGTTGATGCAGTGTAATGAACTAATAATATAAAAACACAAGTAAAGCAGTTCTTACCATCTCCATTCCTGTGCTATAGTGATAAAAACAATCTTCGTACTTTTTTTTTTTTTTTTTTTTTTTTTTTTTTTTTTTTTTTTTTTTTTTTTTTTTTTTTTTTTTTTTTTTTTTTTTTTTTTTTTTTTTTTTAGTTATCTTGGTGGTTACTTCCACAGTTCTGCTTTTTGATTTGTCACTTGCTCAATATATACAGTATTAATTCCTCAGTATGGAAGACAACGATTAACTTCGCCCATGTTGACCTTTTCCCTTTATATTGCTTCTTGAGACTTGAAATATATATTATTGGATTCTATTATTTGTTTCTCTCAGTCTAAATAACATTTTTAACCTCTATTTCTTATTTTATCAACTTTCCCTGACTTGAAAATTTGTGAGGTCAGCCTCCTACCCCTCCTCCATCGCTTTCTTCCATTGTCAAATCCCACCTGCACTTTTTTACCCATTCATTGTGTATTCTGTCTGCCTAGCAAGACTGCTTTCTTAATGATTTGTGCATAGGTTGGCATTAGAAGTGTCAACTAAAAGCATCTTTCATTGGAAATAAAATGCATGGCTTGGCTTGAACTAAATGCATTATAAAGGCCATAAACTTGGATAGTTTATAATGTTCTTGGCTGGATTTGATATTAAGACTATTCAGTACAAATCTCACATCTGTAAGGGTATCTTTCTTGTGTGTGTGTGCATGCACTTGCACATGCAGGTGCACTCACACACTCATGCCATGTCAACAGGGGAAATTCTCTTTTTCCTATAATCATGTCAGTTGCATGTTTAGGGGCCTTGGAGGTCCTGAGAGAAAAGCTGCAGCATAGGATTCTAATCCCTTTGATTGTACACAGGCTTCACATTCCAGATCTTTGTTCAGACACTGTCTCTCTGGCATGGCCTGGGGGCTATGGGTACCGCTTAGCTTTCTGATCTTCCAGAGCACAAAAGATTCCCTTGACTGAGGTAGTACATGGACTATAAGGTACAGGGAACAAAATTTCAATCCCAGAGATGTATGCAAATGCATGGAGACATCTATATCACACATTCCATGAAAGCTCACTCAAATTATTCATAATTTGAGTGACCAGGTTTGGATTATTTTTAATATGCACTAGTTGAAAGAGGGAATAAACTGTAAGTTAATATTGGGGCTTGTTTGTGGGCTGCTGGGAGGCCCCAAGAATCCCATTGGCAGCCTCTTTTGAAGATCGGTTCCCTATGTCCATTAAACCAAGATTAAATTAGTTTGCAGGAGCTGCTTTTAGCATTTGCGCTACTACATTATGCATGATTCCTGACTGCACATCGCATGAACAAACTGCACCCAACTCCATTAGTGATTTTTAGGACCATGCTTAACTTGGAAATGGATTGATTTTGTGTAGGTTAATGTATAGTAGTGATGCTGCCATGCCCTTAAAAATACCGTCTCACATTTCATATCAATAGGGAAGCATTCTTTGGGGATTATGGTTCATACTGAAAGGATACATTATGTAGATTGCACAATTGGAGAGCAGTAAACCCTATAACAGTATATTAGATATTAGGAAAAGTAGTATTCCCTCCTCTGTGGCTTGGAGAGGTCAGGATACCTTGTTCAATGTATTTCCTACTGGGAACTTCCTCATGAAGGTAAAATGATATTCCCAGGGGAGAGTCAAAACTTCAGTGCACAATTTTAAATTTTGGTTGTGATAATCAGAACCTAGATTTATAGGAAGTGTAGATCGTTCTCTTGACTACAGAACTGCACCACCTTTCTATCTTTTCAAGAGTCAAGCAGGGTTCCTTGAATAGGATGTTTATACATATTTGTTGGACTGAACTAATCATTCAGCTTCCTCATTTTCTAGAGAAGGTGTGATGGGACGTAGTCAGAAAGTGCCTTCACTGACACATACTCTAGGTCAGACACAAAAGTAAATTGGTTGCTGTCACTGCCCTCTAGATGCTGAGAATTTGTGGGTGTGGAGAAAAGAACAAACCTTGGACAGGCATATGTCGGGAGTCCGGAGAATGGACCTCCAGCTTCTTTGGGCTGTGTCTGTGGTTAGTCAGGCAAACAAATTGGTGCAAGACTTTTAGGCAGGAGGACAAGTTTGAGTAAAGCCAAAGGCAAGAAATGATGTGAAATAGACATAGACTTGTAAGCCAGTGTGGAAGGGTGTCAATCCGGAGAGTTAGTTGTATTTGTCAGCGTTATGTTACTGTAACAAAATGCCTGAGACAACTAACTTTATAAAGAAAAAAAATTTTATTTGAGTCATGGTTCCAAAGGTTGAAGCCCAACACTATGTCCTCCTCTAAGGTGGGACACCATGATGGGAGCAAATGAAAGAGTAAAATGGTCACATGTCAAAACAGCACAGAGAGGGAGAGAAAGAGAGCAAAGATAGGCAGAGTGCCACCATTTCTTTTGAGAGCATGCCTCCAGTGACCTAAGGACCTCCCATTAGGCCCTACCTTTTTAAGGTACACAGCAACTTCTGGTACCACCACCCTCGGGATCAAGTCTTACACCTGCACCTTTGGGAGAAACTGAGCTAAACTCTAGAAACGGGTAACAGAAGAGGGAGGAATAGTCCTGCCAGGGGAAGGAGCTCACCCAAGGGTGCTTGATATTTAATAGCAGAAGCAAGACTAGAATTCACATCCTTTGCTTCCCAAAATCCTGTAACTCTCTTATATTTATAGCTACATTCATACCATAGCTTTGGTCTTATTTAAACATTTAACATCATTGAACATTTAAACTTCTCTCTTGATGGTCTAATATATATAGTACACCTATACAAATATATACCTATATTTGAAGTTCATAGTATTTGGAGTGTATATATGTGCTCTTTGTCTACTTCTATACAGATTCAATACACCTACTATATATATATATATCCATTTATCTACACACAACAAGCACTAATACACAATGGGAAGTATGAAATATGGGACAGATATACTGAGAAATACAAATTGTTGTCTTTAAAGAAGGGACAAGGAGGAAAATATAGGTGATTTCATCTTTATCTGTAATGTTTTCTTTCAAAATTATATATAGAACAAATAGATGCATTGATAGTTATGACATCACCCTTTATAATTTTCTGTTTTTTAATTCTATAGGTTTAACACAAAGCAGGTTAACCTTTTCATCCTATAGTAGGCACTGCTTTATTTCCTGCAGGCATGCCGTTGAAGACACTGTCCATGGGATCACCACAGAAACCCTGGGTTAGTCTCTCCTGTGGTATGGATAAGGGTTCCCCAAGAGCCCATGTGTGTAAAGGTAGTAGAACCTTTAAGAGGTAGAGCTAAATGGAAGGAAGTTAGGTGGGTGGCAAAGTGCTCCTGAAGGGGACTTTGGGACCCTAGTGCTTTCCTCTATTTCTTTACTTCCTAGCCAGAATGAGGAAAGATGCTTTGTTCTATCACATGTGGCCTACCATGATGTTCTGTCTCACAACAGGCCCCCAAATAATAAAAACCAAACAATCATGAACTGAAATCTCTGAACTCATGAACCAAAATAAACCTTTTCTTCCTAAGGGTTGATATGTCTCCGTTATTTGTTGCAGTGATAGAATGCTGTCTACCATAGTTTTCTTGGAGTCAGTCCTGAGGTTAATGAAGATCTCCTAAATTTTTACTTTGTTTCATCCCTGGACACAATTGTGAACCAAGGGACAAGAACAAGTTAGACAGGTCATTTCCCCTCCCTTCATTCCATGGTTCCTTCTGCAGTTCTTCTAGAGCATTCTAGTGAGCCAAGCAAACACACTCACTACTGGCATCTTGCTGTGCTCTGTTATGACTCATTTTGAAATGGTGGTCAACCCAAGACCTCTTCTCAAATACTTTGCTCACCTTTATCACTGAGGACTTGCAACTCCCAAATAATGTATCAGCAGTTCAATCTTTGTCTTGGTCTGCTCTTTAGAGTACTCAGAACATTCCCACTCATGCTCTGTGTGTTGGTTATGTATTGGGGACCTGGCCTAGATCCCTAATCTCCCAAATGAGTGTGCAGTGAAGGCTTAAATAAATAAGACAAGTGGTATGATTTTAGGGCTCCAGGAGGATCAAAACCCTCTGCAGAATTCGAGACTCTGGGGGCTAGGACAAGGAATGTCTCTGGGTGACCCATATTTATTTAGTTTTCAAACAAGGAAGAGGTTAGAGTGAAAAACACAGGAAACTGAACAGACGTTGGGAGTAGGTCAAGGACTTTTCCAAGTAACAAATTATGTTAATTTAGGAGAAGTATCTGAGGAGATCTCCATGTTGCATTTCACTACAGGAGTGAAATGCCTGCAGCTACAGTCTTTATTTAGTTAATTGGAGTTGGAGCCAGGTGTGACCTTATCTTGCCCTTTGAGGCTTCTCTTTGTTCCCAGGTTGGCCTTGCCGAGGTCATGCCACAGCCTTGCATGTGTGTTCAATTTCCAGTTTCAATGGCTCCTATCAGTTATGGTGTAGAGTTTACATGGCGTCCTGGAAGTGTTGCTCTGAAGTGTGTCTAGAACCAAGGCAATGTTGTTAGACAATGCAGATGGAACTCGAGCCAGGTGTCCCAAATTCAAGCCTGGCTCCAGACTTTATTAGCTTTATGCACTATAATCTTGCTCACTGGCCAAATGGGAACAATATTACCATTACTGGTCTCCCTTATCTTGAAATGTCATCACTGTGATCAAGAGAGATAAGGTTTGACAAAGTAATGTGTAATCCATAAAGCAGTACACCACCAATAATTATTGCTGTCAAACATGCATTTAGTCTAAAGAACTTTGTTGCATTTTCCTGTCAAGTTCAGTATTAAAAATTTATAAAGCTGTAAAAACTTCAAGGCACTCATTGTTAATTTCTCAGTGATGCCATATGTTTATATATATGCAGGATATATAATACTATGGATCTATGACATTAACAACATCCTCCTTTGATCATTCCAATAAAAGGTAATCTTGGTTAAGGGGAAAAAAGGAGATATGGAGAAAGGAGCGCATATTTCCTATCCCATTCATTAAAAATTTAACATTCAGATTATAGTAATTGTTTCACTTAAACCTAATAACCAACCTATAAAAATTATGTTTCTGTTTGTGTGTTTGACAGATGAGCAAGCTGAAGCTCAAACAGTAGAACAGTAGCTAAAGATTCACAGAAGAGTAAATAGAAGGACTTGGAACCCTAGGACTGGGGCTCTGAATCAGAACACTCAGACGGCCTTTCTTATTCTTAGCTTAATTCTAGAGTAAACACTGTGTGCAATAACTGTATCATTTCTTTCAGTCTATAATCTTAAGGATATAATGTGAATAGTGAAAGACAGTCTCTTAATCTCTCTACACCTTAATGCCTAGGTTGAAAAAAGTCTCTCACTTAGTAATCTCTTTACATTGAGTCTAAATGGCCCCAAATACTAGGCTACAGCTACCTCCCACTTCACTTGTTGGTCCTTCATAACTATTCATCCATTTAGTAAGTATTATTGGATACCTATTACAGAAAAAGTATGGGACATTAATGGTCCCTAAAACACTAACCCATTCAAAGTTTACAGTTTTAAGGTAGCTAAAGCATTTTTTCTAAAATTTGAACATGCAATTCTCTTTGGTTCCAAGGATGGAAATGACCTTGTTCTGAAAAACAAAATCTGAGGAGAAAGAAGCAACATACATACATCTAATGTGAATCTGTTCAATCAGTTCCTACAGGCCCTAGAATGCTCCTTGGCACACAACCCAGGAAATGATATTGAGAAAGAGAACAAAAGAAAAGAAAAGAGAGCACAGAAGGGGAGGGCAGGTTTGGAATAAAGGGAATGTTCATTCAGGTAGCTGATGGTATTGATAGTTACAATATTTCTTTTTTTTTTATATAACAAAGGAAGTGATTGAAAAAATAACCATGTTCTTAAGTATATATATACTGACCTACTATAATAATTCAAATCAGAGTACAACTTCTCAGATTTTCTAGAATGCTGCATTAAATTCAAAGATGCACGAATCTGGAAAATGCACACAGAAGCCAAAAGATGTAGAAGCCAGCAAGCTTGGGTGGGGTGGGGAAGAAAAAGTGGGTCACCTGCCTGTCACTGGGGAGAATGCTATAGTGGATGTCAGAGAACAATTGGAAACAGGTAAGAAGTAGGGGACCTCCGAAGCATCACAGATTAGTTTGATATTTTCCCCTTATAGATTTTTAGGTTTGTGGAGTGTTTGAGACCTTTATCTCCCTTTATCTTCTGAAACTTATAGACATTTTCCATGTAATTCATTGGTCACCAAGGCAGATGAAACACACCTGTAGTCAGCAGAGAATAATGTAGCAATGGCCTGAGTGTATTGGGCCCTGCAATTTCCTAGCTGAATGGACTCCTCAAACTTGGACAAAGTCAGAACTGGTTCCTGTCACCAGGCTTTACCAAGTAAGCATGGGTCTGAAAGAAAAATAAAAGCCATACGGTTCACTGTGCTGCTGTGCTTTACAGTGAAAATTGTCACAACCCAAATATTGGTCAAAAAGGAATGCGTGCCTATATTACTGTATTTCAAATAATGTAGCACCATGCAGGAATCAGGCAAAATAACTAGATCCATATGAAAACCTTGACAAAATTGCAGACCTGTTCTTAAATACTTTCAATTATTCATCTGTAATGTAATTATTTCTGTGTTTGTTTATAAGTTGGGAACATGTACTTTCTAGCTTATGTACTAAAATAAAAATTTACAAAGAATAAGATTAAAAAATAAAAATCATAATATTGACCTCTGGATCCTAATGGGTCATTTTAAAAATTCATAAAATGTGACAGTCACAGCTCTGATGTGCAGTGGTTGGATCGTCTAGCATTTCCTCTACTGCAGGTATTGGTAAATGTTTTTCTGTAAAAGGCCAGGTAGTCAATATTTTTGGCTTCATGGGCCAGATACCAGTGAAAATACTCAACTCAGCCCTTATAGGGTGAAAGCAGAATATGGTATGTAAAAATATGAGTGTGGTTGAATTCCAATGAAACTTTATTTACCAAAAAAGCCTTCCCACAGAATTTGCCTGCAGGCTAGAATTTGTTGACACCTGTTCTACTAGGACATAGTTTATATGAAAGCTAAAAAAAAATGTAGCTTAGTTGAAGTTTTTACGACTTCATAAATGTTTAACACTGATATTGTTTTGACATAAATATGCAACAGAGTTCACGGAACCAATTCCATGTTTGGCAGCAATAATGATCATTTTGATACTACTTTAGGGCTTACACATTACTCCTCAAACTTTCTCTCTCTCTCTATCTTGATGATGACATTTCAAGATAAGGGAGGCCGGTAACATCACTTCCTTTAGACTGATGAGAGAGATTACAAGGCACAAAGTTAGTGAAATTTCTAGAGTCAAAGTTTGAATTTAGGTCACTTGGCTCCAGTTTCATCTGCGTTAACAAAATCTCATTGCTTTGGTTCTAGAAACACTTCAGACCAAAGTCTCCAAGATTTCCATAAACTCTGTGTCATAACCAATATATGAGTCTTGGGGAGGTGCTGAGTACTCCAGAAAGCAGGGATAAATTGAGGTTTTAGGTGCTGATATATTATTATTATTATTATTATTATTATTATTTTGTCTTTTTGAGACAGGGTCTCACTATGCAGCTCAGGCTGGCCTTGAACTCAGCGGGTCTTGAACTTGCAAAGATCCTCCTGCCTCACTCCAGAATGCTGGCATTACACAAGTGCACCACCACACCCAGCTCTGATGTATATTTAGAAATTGCAAGCCTCTAGTGGTGAAGGAGAGGAAAGAGGAAATTATTCAAAGTATTGAAGGAAACAGGTTCCTGGACCACCTGCCACTTCATAATGAACCACAGTGTAACACAGCAGGTCCATACAATGACACTGGGATTTTCCAGAAGAGCTGCAAGGAAAAAACATGAGTGCAGGAGTTAGAGGGAAATTATCTGACTCCCTTATGTTCATTGCTTACCACTGATTCATAGATGCCTCCTGATGACCTGGTTCCTCATCTATGCACTTCTGGGTGATCTTGTTTGAACTCTGGGACTATAAACATAACATCCTAGTATGGAGAGAGAAGACTGTGTGTTTGTGTGGGCTCAATGTGAGCACAGGATTTTATTAGAGAATTTTCCACTTCTTTGGTCACTAAACTAGACTCGCAAGTTCTCTTAGAGCCTCCTGCTCACAGGGGAAATGGAAAAGAGAAAGGGATGTTGTGCAGTACCCCCTCCCCTAAGCAAATGGGATATGAAGCATCTCATAGTTATCAAGAGTGCATGTGTTCCCTGCTAAGGATCTGATATTTATGGTCTCATTGTCATCTCTGCTATGCAATAGACACCTATGTTTGCTAGATGAGTAACTGAGGCTTTGAGTAAATGAATAATTTGAGAAAATTTATTGTGACTATATTATCAAGTTCAAGGTTTTGCTCTGGGTATCTTCCATCAGAACCAAAGTTCTGGAATGGAGATGTAGCTCAGTGGTAGAACACTTGCCTATCATATGTAAGGCCCTGAGTTCAATCCCCAGCACCACAAAACAAACAAAAGTCATAATTTATAAATGTTGTCATATTACTGATATCAGTCCTGTTTTATCAAATCTAATGTACCAATTGGAGTCAATTCAGATTTTATTTAAAAACTGCAGTCATTTAAACTGACACTTTATTTTCTTACCAGAACTTATTTTTTCCCTATTGAGACTTGTTTTTGTCACTTGTTCTGCTTTTTTATTTTATTGGTATACTTTAGATATACATAATGATAACATTCATCATGGGAATTTGTACCTGTACATGATATATCATGATTCTTCTTTTTTCCCATTACCCTCCCCATCCTTCAACCCCTCTTCCCTTCCTTATTTACCAAAGTTTTTTTCCATTTTTTCCTTGTATTCTGTTTTTTTTTCTTGTCCCTTCTTTTCTTTTCCCCTTCTTCCTCTCTTGTTCTCCCCATTTGAACATTTTCTTCCCATTATCCTAAATTTATTTAAACATATTTTTATTCTACATGAAAACAGAAAAATACATGGAAAAATTGTTAGGGCGTTCCTAAAGCATCTCAATTTTTAAGCAGTGTTTCCTCTGGTGATCAATGTCTGCAGCTCCATACCACTAAACTCCTTGGTGATGAATTATTGCTTAAGAGAATCTGCTATTGTCTTAGGAGTTTTCTTTTAAACTATTGATACCCATTCTGCACATGTTTATGCTCAAGTGATAACTACACCATCAACACTTCATAGCTAATGGTGACCAAGGTATGTACCCCAATTTCAGGGATGTAAAAGACAGAAATATTGATTTTAGAATCTATGAAGTATGGAAATTTTATCCTTGGTTATAATATGGATGCTATCTTTCATTTGGAATAAAACGTTTTCCTCCCATAACCTGGGAGATTTTTGCTGCCTGTTTAGGCTTAGTTGGGGGGAAAAATGTAGCAAATCTTCCTGTTGCTGGGTTTAAGTAATCCCAGCAACAACATTAATGAATTGGATTATTTTATAGGTAAACCTATCACACTCCATTCTTTGCAAGCTATGGGATTTAGCTGTGTTTGAGAAAGTTTCCCACTAAACTCCTGGGTTTTTAACTTATGTGGAGTCTTAAATGCAATTCATCATTTTATCTAATCTGATATCCAAGGATAGCTTTGTCAAAGCAGAGTCAAGTATCGGCAATCCCTCAGAAACCTTTGAAGAATGAATAAAAGAAAAATGATTTAAAGCACAAAGATTTAAGTAGAACTTTGAAATCTTTTAAAAAACTGAAAAACGAAGCCCTTTCCAAATCTGCTAATGCTGGCTTTGGATCATGAATAGAAAATCAGACAGTGGGAACAGAGGTGAACTGTGGGTATCATCTTATCTACTGCAAGAGAAGTAGCTAGCATCCTGGTCAAATAATACAATGGTCTTGTGAAAAATTTCCACAGAACACATTCCCTAACATGGTTACTTACTTGGGGTCTCGTTTTCTCCAAAAGAAACACTCCCAGACTTTTGTTGGTAGTTTTTATCTTTAGCCTTAGAAGATATGGAAAAATACCCCCCAGTCACTTATGCAATAGAGGAGTTATATGTTGTGGAGGATAAAAGAATGGAGTCTGACTCAGATATGCATCTTAATTTTGGTACTTATTAGCTGTGTAAACTGGATTAATTTTATAACCTCCCTGTGCCTTTGTTTTTCTCGTATATAAAATGGAAAAAAATAACTACATCTACTGAATGGCATAGTTTTGAAGATTAAATATAAATACATATTAAGACCTAATGCATGTTAGGTGCCTAGTCTTAGTAGGTATGTGTTAGGTTTTTGTTACTGTAACAAAATACTTGACATAATCAACTTATCAAAAGGAAATGTTTACTTCGATTCAGTTTTAGGGGTTTCAGTCTGTGATCAAGAGATCCTATGGCTTTGGGCCTGTGGCAGCATAGTGCGTCATGGTGGGTGTATGTGAGGGAGGAGGCCTGTTTATCTTATGGCTGGGTGCAAAAAAGTAAGAGGAAGAGACCGGGGTCCCACAATCACCTCCATAGATACTCCCCAATGACCTATAACTTCTTCTTAGGCCCACCTCTTGAAGGTTTCACAACTTCTCAATGGACTGGGGCCTAAACTATTACTACTTGGGGTCTTGGGGGACATTCAAGACTCAAACTATAGCAAGGTGGTTTTTAAGTAAAACAAAAGTCACAGTAATTCTTAATTCTAGCTCCTCTAAATAGCATAAACTAAATCAGAGTTCTTTGTTACGTCACACATCCTCACTCCCTTCAATTCTAAAGGAAAAATAATGAGCTAGAATGGACAGCCAGACTGGTTTTGTTCAGGTACATCTATTTCAGAATACATTTACATGTTTTCCTAAATTCCACTAAATGGAGACAAAAATTTTCTGGATTGATGTACAGGCTACTGTATGGGTGAATACAATATACTGTACACATTTTTCAACTTTGTTTTTGATTGATTTTAAACTTGTGCTTCATGCCACATCAGGACAGATGGAATTTATAGGGTCTATGATCATGGCAACTGGAGCATTGCTCTTAATTTTTCTTTTATTTTTCTGATTGGTACCAAAGTCAGAGCTCTGAACTGCCAGACCGAAGATCTGCTATCAGTATGTCTCTGCATCATTTCACAGGTTGCTTCTCTTTTTTTGTACTTTCTGGCAAAGTCCTCTATGTATTTGGACTTCTAATGGTGAGGATCTGCATGTTCAACCTATTTTCTTGTAGTCAGGCAACTTTGTAGGCTACCACTTAGCCCCATTCCAACTATAGCTAACCTCGTGTGAAAATACGGTGCTGCCTCCACAAGTAGAATATGAACAGAGAACTTGCATTCATTCACTGGAGCATAGAAGGCAAAATTTGCTCTGGTAGCAAATAGATTGACATATGTGATGCAAAGACTTTGTGCCTACTTTTAACACTTGCGGAGCAAAATTCAGCAAATCACGAGAAGCCCATTGTCTTTGTTCTAGAAGTCTCCTAAATCCAAAGTACATTGCAAGTCAAAATATAGTCTCCAAGGGTATGTTACTGAGTCAGGCTTCTTTGCCTCTATGTTCTCAGTGCTTTTGATGGTATCCAACCTGCCATGGGGCCTCATTCAGCATTCAGTGGGAGGTTATGTTGCTTCCTTGTGTACCACTTAGAGTGCACTAAAGGAACAGTTATATGTATTATAAGGATTTACAAGGTAGGCTTACAATGGCTGCCTGAGGAGTCATGGGTGAAAGAACGAAAAGGGCTGTCTGTGCACTGGGGGGCCAGAGGCAGCAGTCAAGAGTCAGAGTCCTGGAGCTCACTGCAAAGTCTGATGTGAGTCCATTGCAAAGCCAAAGGGTCTACAAGGGAAGGGTGAAGAGTCTACACTGAAAGCCAGAAGGAACCAGGGACAAAGGTTGAAAGGTGATAGTGAAGACCAGAGTCCCTTGAAAGTGGCAAAATGGATGGTTTCCTTCCTTGCTTTTTTATTCCCTTTTTGTGTTCCACCCACATCTGGGGTGGGTCTTCCCTCCTCGGTTTGGAGCTTACTTGTCAATCATCCAGACACACCCAGAACTGTGCTCCACTAATCCTCTAGGCATTTCCTCATCTATTCAAGTTGATATGACAATTAACTATCATGCCTTGGATTCATTTATGTTTTTAATTGACATATTGGTTAGCCAGATGGAAGAGTCACTGTAATCAGGCTGGATTATGTGAAAGAAAGAACAAAAAGGAGGAGGAATGAGGAAAGGCAGAGGGAAGGGAAGAGGGAAGGAAGAAATACAGGCCCAGTTTTTCTGAGTAATAGAGTGGGTTACTTTCTGCTTCCTGCTTTGATGGTTGTGGTCTGGACCACAGTTATTTGCTGAGTAGTCCAAAGCTTTGTCAAGAGTATTTGTTAGATTATAAATGAAAATGAGTATGTGAGATGTTCTTTTTTTTATGCCTTTTAGAAGTTATAATGATGATGATTGCCTATGTGAAAACTTTGAAAATAAGAAATGTAACAAAATGAGTTTCCTTTCTTTTTCCTGCCCTGATACTTATCTTGATTGTTTAAAGTAACCTTTGTTAACAGTTTGGTGTTTCCAGTTCCAGGCAGTCTTCTACAATATAACACAAATATAGAGGTTCAGGGAACATTGCGTCCATTTCCATACATATCCATTTTCATTTGTATGAGGCACAGAACTCAGAACACCAATTTCAAGGGCACATTTGGTTACCTTAACATGAACTTGTGTTTCCAACCTTACAGGAAATTCAACTTCAAATCAAGGTCTCCCATTCCTTAGGGTTGGACTTGGTCCTAGGATTTTATGAGATATAAAGTAGCTTTCTTTCCACACTGGTTACTGCTGGGATGTTCCACATCTTTAGATATTCATTTCTTCCAGTGTTGATGATAGACCCCTGGGCCTTTACACTGAGCTGCATCCCCAGTCACCCATCCCCTGCCTTTGTATATTCTGGGCTTTGAGTCAGTGTCTCATCATATTGCTAAATTGCTCAGTTCTGACTCAAAGTTGTGATCCTTCTGTCTCAGCCTCCATAGTGTTAGGATTATAGGCATGCACCACCACACCTGACACGTTGACTCTGTTTACATGGTCCTTTCCAAAAAGCTTTGACAAAACCTCTGTTGGTGGCAAGGATTCTTGGATGGGCACAGAGAATGGTGAGAAATACAGAAAGAAAACACTATTTATCATCTAAAAAGGCACTGTAGCCTGCATATATTGATATTGTTCTTGAAACAAGACCAGAAATGAGGATTCCATGGCACATATCTGTGTAAACAAGAATGAGAGTTAACTCACAAAAGTACTGCGAAGTTAACTAATAAATCACATTGGTCATTCTATCCCCCTTGTTTGATAGTGAATTAACATTTCAATCAGCACAAAGAGAAAGCTGAATAGGCCTACTATCTGTTTCAGGCTCTGTTTGAATGAAGAATTTTTGCTAATGAATTCTTTCTAGTGTGCTCAGAACTAAGCTTCATAATTCAACATAAGCACAATACTACCTAAAACAGAGTGAAATGTTACCTAAATTGTGGGAAAGACACTGCTGGGTTTGGAAAATGACTTCTAGTGTCTTCTCATTATGCCTTTTTTAGCTCTTTCCTCATTATTTCATGGGTGTATTGATTAGGCTTTTACTTCCTGTTTTCTTTTCCTTCGGTTTGTTCTCCTCTGTCCTATTTTCTTACCTGCAGCAAAAGTTCAGCCCATTACAGCACAAGGGATGGAAACAACTGGAGGTAAGGACTTGGGCTTTCTTTACACTGTCAATAGCTAGCTTTGAAGTTTAAAGGAGAAACGGGAATCTCGTGAGCTGGTATGAGCCAACTTGCTTTGCAATTTAAATTGATTGGTTTGAGCGATTTAGTTGAAGCACCAAGGAAGGGAAATCTTGACCCTGTTTCACATTGCATCCCCAACTTGAGTTCCAACCAGTTTCTAAGTCTTCAGTTAAGTCAAGGGACTTTTAGAGATCCAGGACTTACAAAGTAAAATGCAGAGTCTGAAACATTCATCATGTTATCTTATCTGATAGTGCAGTTTCACCTTTCTATTCATCAAAACAGAAGTCAGTGCACATGGGTGTAATGCATTTGGTAATTCAGTGGAAGGCATCTTGGGTAAGTCGATGAGCACTGTTGGATGTAGAAAGTCAGATTTATCTTCTGTTCCCAACATTTCTATCCTTTGAGCATGCAGCTGCTCTCTGAAATCTAAATATTTTTCTCAGTAATATATCCACCTCTAAAAGTTGTATTAATAAAGCTGGATATCAATTAAGTCCTGTGCTAGAGGTAAGAAAGGAAGTGTAAAACATTGAAATTTTTTTAGTGTATTGTCATTTTATTATCTTTTCTGATGTTTTCTATTATCACAGGATATAATGTTCTGAAATTATAAAACATATAATATGTGATAACCTTTTAGTAAGGATTAGCATACAATAATTTTGTAATCACCGCCATTAAAGAAATAAACACCCATTATCTCCCAAAGTACCCTCCTGTTTCCAAGAGTTTGTGCTAATTTTCATATCCCAAAATGATTCAGAAGACTCAGAAAATTCCAAACTTGTTTCAGTTTCCTAATGTTCCTACATCCCGAATCTTTCTGCTGGTTTCAGATGAGACTCGTGATTATTAACCAGGTCTCAAATCCTCTGTTCTCTGAACACTGCTGCTTTGTGCCCCGAGGTGTGGTTACTCTTTAAGGACTTTTCTTCCCATACTGCTTTTAAGAGAAAACTTTTTTTTTTTTTTGTTGACTCTTGGGCTACAGATTGAAGGCAGAACATGTTCTCCTTTTTCTCATTACTTTTTCTAGACTGTTTCCCCTCTCTTCTTCCCTAAACTCTTGTTCCTTTGGAATGTTATTGAACTACTTGTACTACTCCTCTTTAGCACAGTCATGGTAATGACTGAGCCACTCCATATCCCATTCATTGATAGTTTCAATACCTCAACTGATGTCTCCCCTAGTCACATCTTTATCATTTGGGGGAAACCTGAAATCTATAATGATGATCCATTCAAACTAGTGGATCTGAAGTTCCTGGTTCCCTCTCCTCCAAAGGTCTTTTCCAGTACCATGACTATTTTAGTGGTCCAGTTCCATTAAGGATATAGATTCTGAAGCTCATTTTCATTCTTTTGCATTTATTTGGAATATTTTCTCTGAATTCCTCTTAGTTATTCAGGTCTCTGTCACAATGAAATCTCCTCAGAAGAGCCTTTTGGACCTCTCTGTCAAAAATAACCATTATGTCCTAATCTTCTTATCCTGTTCTTTTTTTTTCATATTTCCTATTGCCCTCTTGACAATACGTTATAGACTTCCTATTTCTACCCACACATGTGCCCATAAGGGTAGATTTTGTCTGCCTGTTTACCATGTTCCTAACATGTTCCTAAATTCTGTCAATTTAGATTTGACCCCAAATAAATGCTTGAACATAAAATAATGAGTAGATTATATATATTTATAGTTATGTATCAATTTACCATGAATACTTTTAGATCATTAGTGAATTATCCCACTATCTTAATGCTCAAACGGTAACTCTGATATGTTAAGGGCATTCCTGGGAATACTTTCTAGCAGAGTTTTTATATTTCCCCACTTGAAATTTTTCTGATGTGTTCTAATTAATCCACTTATATTCATAATCTATCCTGAATTGCATGCAAATTCCTCTTGGGAGCAATTTTAAAACATACACTCAAGCTCTTTCTAATATTTCTAGCATAAGTTTTGATAATTCTTTCTATACCACATGTGAGAAATTGCACATATATTAAGGATGAGGGAACATGGTTCATTCTTGTGAATGAGAAGATTTTTTGCTTGCTTAATTCCCAAAGAAATACCTTTGGCTTCTTCTTAAACTATGGGTCAATGGCTTTTCCTGTGTTTATGTAACAGCTTTATTCATGAACTTGATATTTGGCCCCTTCTAGGGAGCTCTGAAATTCTGCATCAGAAAAGTGCTCTGCTTTGTATACAAAGATGATCTATTGACCTGCCTGCCATGGGGCCTCCTGCTGGGCTGTTTCACCAGAGGTAGGAAATTTTTTTTCACCTAAAGCATTAATAATTCTTTTCTGATATTTCTTCTAATAAGTGGCCAGAATTTGTGAGATGTCTGGCAGTATCCATAGACAGACACCTATGATGAAGAACAGATTTTCCCCTTGCATAAACCTAATTAAACTTTATATAGACTTTGGCCTCATTAACTCTTTTTGCTAAGCAATTCTGTAGCATACTCCCAAGGTTAAGTAGCACAGATGAAGGCCTTCCCTAAGGTAACCTCCTCTGAGAATTTAATTTCATATTTGAAGAGAACCACAGAGTCCTTGAACTTGAGTAAGAAGTCTTCTCCCTGTACTTTATCATAGTTCCTATTCAATAAATGCTAGAAAATGAATTGAGTGAATAATAATGGCAGAAATGGAGGGTAAGGATGTATGTAGTGTTTTAAACTGGGTGAAAAAATTCTTCTTTTCCTAGAGGTCTTTTTTGGTAGAAGTTTAATACATCCAACTAGGAAATTTTTGGCCTGAAACACTGATCACTGGACTGGTGTGGGGGAAAAG
The DNA here is from genome assembly GCA_004363535.1 of Dasyprocta punctata. Lineage (NCBI taxonomy): Eukaryota > Metazoa > Chordata > Mammalia > Rodentia > Dasyproctidae > Dasyprocta > Dasyprocta punctata. Next base: position 21,831 of record RJWM01002912.1, read on the forward strand.
GTATTAATAGCCTAGACCTTCAAATTATGTGTGAAGGGGAACACTTATGAGCATTCACATCCATTTCCCTATCACTGTCCACTGTTATGCTGAAAAGAAGAATAGCTTATTGAAACAAAGAAAAGTGGCCAGCTTTATTCAGAGTCAAGGTAAATGTGTTTTTAGTAGAAACTAGTATCAAACATGAGAAATACAATAAAAATTTTTAAAAAATGGATGACTAAGTCATCTCTGTGGGTTGCTTTTGCCTTTTTCAAGACTACACGTCTGTGTTCAATAATATAAGTTACCTTTAGACATATTTTCCCTTACTGCTATTTTTATTGCTTATAGATTTGTAGTCCATACGGAAGCCAGTTCTGTGTGACTTGTGTAAGGTGACCATCACTGAGATTGTATGGAGCAGTGGTCATTCAGGCTGGCTCTGGATGTCAGAGCAGTTAGAGAGAGTAAGCTGACTTCTTATCTGAGATATCAGAGAGGCTTCCAGAAAGTTCTGGAAGGATGGGTAGACTATGGACCAACAGAGACAGGGGATAGAGTTTCCAGATGGAGACAATGTTAGAATGAGCAGGACAGGAGCACAAACAGCAGTGAAGAGCTCACTGTGACTGGAATTTTTTCCCTAGACTATATCCTTCTTAACTGACCACCCCTGATACTCATCCACCTTCACCTGGAAAACTCTTACTCATCCTGTAGGTTTTCTGCACAGTACTGCGTGCCGAGCTCCTGATGTTAGTGCAGGTGGGCACAGGGATTCTGTTAACATAGCACTGATTATGAATAATGTGAATTTCCATTGCATCTTTTATCATCAAGAAGAGAGATGCTTCTTGCTCATCCTCTTTTTTCCCAGTATCTATCATAGTAACCAGGAACATATAAGCTTATCATAATTGTTTATTTCAGAAATAAATGAAAGATGGAGATAGAGATAGAGAGAGAGAGAGAGAGAGAGAGAGAGAGTAAGAGAGAGATTCATAGAGCATAATTTCTTAAATGTCCTGGAAAATGTGACATAAGGGATTCATTTTCTTGAATACCTTAACTTTCAGGTGAGTTCATTATTCATTCACAAGCTACCACTGTTAGAGTTAGTCTAAATCATCTCCTTTTGTAGCAGGCACCTTAATGTTGAGGAAAGAGGTAACAAGAAAGAAGGATCCAAGAACAGAAGTATAGTTTCCACTGACTGAACTCTATTGATTGTTGTATTGGTGCATTTCCCTCTATGCCATCAGATTTACCTTATGAACTAAAAAAAAAAAAAAACCACAGAATTATTTTTATATAAAAACCAGAAGTTTGCAATCCAAGATGCAAAAATACTGAAAAAAAAATTATGACTGAAATGTCATGCTCTGAACCTCAGCTAAATCTTACAGAAGTTATGACCTTTATTTGCTTGAAAATATTAAATATAGAATCCACTCAGCACCCCCACCCATTTCTTGCTCCAAAGTCTATTGTCACTGTTGTCAATCACAGCTGCTCCATCTCTCACCCACGCACATCTATATTGAATGTACCTGTATGACTTTCGGATACAGAAGTCATAATAATAGGGGATTTAGAGGGAAAAATTCCCCCCATTGAATATGTAAACCCAGTAAAATATTGATTTAAAAACAAAAGACGGGGCCGGGAGTTTGGCTCAGCAGCTTAAGTGTCTGTCTGGCAGGTGCGAGCCTGTGAGTTCGATCCCTTGTGCTGCAAAAAAAAAAAAAAAAAAGACAGAGGGGGTGATGACTATATTAATCATATTGGTGAATATAGTGATCGTCTCTATGAAAAGATGTGTTTTTAAAGTTTTCTTGTGGGTTACAAGAGTGAAGGCATGCCATGAACTCATGATTTTATTGAGTCTTCCACATTTACTCAGCCAACACTAATTTACCATGGTAAGTTTTTAGGGTACAGCAGTGAATGGACCTGGCCCTTGACTTCAGATATCTCTGCCTCCTAGGTAGATGGATGATGAGCAAATTATTGCAGATGAAACCATCTAATCCTACAGGTGCTGGAAGTAAACATGCAGTTGTCCTGGAGAACAAACCTGAGTGTTTAGGCAAGAACACCTGCCTGAACTAAGGGGACTTGTCCTTAGGGTGGTGGTTTAGACAGAGCTCTGCAGAGAGACAGAATCAACAGAAGGCAGATAGATAGATAGACATATATATATATATATATAGATAGATAGATAGAGAGAGAGAGAGAGAGAGAGAGAGAGAGATTGAGAGAGAGATTTTAAAGCATTGGCTCACATAATTGTGGTAGGTTATTAAGTTCAAAATTTGCAAATATCTATTAGTTTGCTTTCACACACACACACACACACACACACACACACACACACTCATATACACACCGGACTGGGAGACTTAACAGGAATTTATTTCTGTTTATGAGGACCACAAGTCCAAGATCAAGGTCTTGGCAGGTTTAGTTTCTTCTGAGGGCTTTCTCAGTGACTTGCAGATGACTACAAATCGCTTGAGGACCTATTAGTTTCTCATTTGGTCTTTTTCCTGTGTCTACCCATCTCTGGTGTCACGTTTTGTTTTGTTTTGTTTGTTTGTTTTTTGTCTCTTTTAAAAAATTTCTTTTTGGTACCAGGAATCAAACCTAGGGCCTCATGCTTGCCAGGCAGTGCCAGGCAGGCACTGTGCTGCTGAGCTACCTCCCCTGCCCAACTACCTCCTCTGGTGTCACTTTGTGTATCCAGATTTCTTCTTCCCAGAAGGGTGCCAGTTAATTTGTATTAGGACCCCTAATGGTTTTACTCTAACTTAATCATCTCTTGGTAGGCCCTATTTCCAAATACAGTTACATTGTAAAGTATTGGGGATTAGGTCCTTAGCATATGAATGGGGGACAGGATATACAATTTGGCCCATAGCACATTGAAACTGATGAGTAGTGAGGATTTTCCTGGTGGGAAGAAGATGGAAAAGAGAGTCCCTTTCCAGAGAAAATAAACTCAAAATAAACTCAAATACCCCTGGCTAGCTCACTCTTGCTCTGAGTTATTTTAACCACACCTGACAGCAGGCTTAAAGTAGCAAAGCCAGGGTGGAGTGGCAGAGGGAGACCATCATTGCTCTTGCCTTTGATGAGGTAAAGGGGAGGTGAAGGAGCTCTCCCATGATCATGCAGTCGGGAAGCCAGGGTTTGGGCCTCAGAGGCCTGGCTCCAACCAGAATGCTGGAATGTTAGCTTGAAGGCTAGAGCTGGAGGTCAGCAGGGCAGAGTTGAGAAAAGCAAATGGCGAGAGACGCAGCTGGAGATGAGGACACCTACAAACGCCAGGACTTTCAGGCTTCTGGAAGGAAATTGGACGCCATCGGGAGATCAGTGAGAATTCTCTGAAGGATTTAAGAGTGGCAGAGTGACACGATGAGAAGATTCCTTTTACTAGTGTTTGCAGAATGGATTATTTGAAGACAAGAATGTCAGGAGAGTGATAAAAAAAGAGAATTCCACAGTTGTCTAATAAGAGAGGAGATTGACAATAGAAACAGAAATAAATAAAAGTCTCATATGTACTTTAATGATAGAAGAGATTTGGTGATCAATTAAATATTGGGAGATGATGACATGATGATGACATAACTAATTGTGTATAAAATTTAATGCATATCATCATGCAAAACACTTTTTAAGTCACAAAGCATCTTGGTGATGACAATTTAAGATGCTAAATGGATTTCTATTGTCTCAATTAAATGATTTGTTATTAGTTTCCTGCATTTACCACCTCTCCTTTTCCATTAAGAAAAAGAAAGCAAATGTGTCACACAAGTGTCAGATTAATGCACAGGCTTGGCTAATTGGCTTATACCCAGTTCAGTTCCCGAAGTTTCTGTACACGAGCCTTTTAAAAAACAGCTATGGTGCTGGGAGTGGTGGGACTTGCCTGTAATCCAAGTACTCAGGATGCTGAAGCAGGAGGATTGCAGTGAGTTTGAGGCCAGCATGGGCTATATAGTGAGTCCAGGCCAACCTGAACTAGAGAGTAATACTCAGTCTCAAAATCAAACAAACAACAGCTACAGAATGCAGAGGTATAAAAGAGTCCACTTACAGTAACACATTTAGCTCTAAGATGTGTTATCTGATCCAAAATATTCATAGATAAACTGTCTTCTTGTAAAGTGTATTTTGTTACCAGTAAGAAGAGGTTTGGGGCTTTTCATGAGGAACTGAGTGGACATAGTGAGATTTGTCACAGGCACATGCTGCATGAGCACTTGGCAAATTCTCAGTGTTCACTCTGTGGGGAGTTCCAGGTGATTCTATCCCAGGGCCAGTTCCAAACTCTGCTTTGCAGCTGAGCTTTCATTTTGCTAGTTTTGCCACACTCTGTCATTGGGTGCAGAGAGCAGGATGTGACTCCATACCAGTTCTTTGGTGAGAGCTGCACCATTCATGACAAAGATTTGAACTGAACAAAAATAATTTTCTAAAAGTAATGTCAACCAGAAAGAAAAGCAACTGATAATAAAATAAAAATTATGTCAAAGATTAAAGAACTAGTGGAATAGAGTCTCCCTGCTTCTCCCCAGCTGCATTGCATGATTACTCTGGCCCAAGCATACTAAGCCAGGATTGTGTGTTGTTCCTTCAGGCTGACCTAACCCTGAGCCCCGCCTGTGTCCATAACCTCACATGTGGCATTTCCTATACCAGATAGGTCAAAACCCCTCTGACCCTGGGAGGCCAGCATCAAGTACTAGTGCTTCCAGATAGTCCTCGCTTGCTCTGGTCATTGCCCATCTTAATTCCTCTAGCCTACTGCACCTGTCCTTTGCTTACCATGGGTGTTGCATGATAATTCTAGGTAGCACATGGACATGGCATTAAATAATATCCCCCAGCGAGAACGTTATTGCCTTTTCCAGCCTTGAATCTTCATCTTTAAATCAAGGAAAAAAGGTTCAAGTTTAGTACTAATGTGTCTTTATCAACTCTATGATACATGCGAGTCACCCCCCTCCCCTTTTCAATAAAGAGAGAACAGGCCTTGGGCTTAAAGCTTTGGCAGCAAACAGTGTCTAGCTGGAATTTAATAACATCGTTTTATTTTTCACATACTTTCTTTTTATGGCCAGACATACCCGTGTTCCACTTATGTTTGTGCTGCAGATCTTTCTTTAAAAATAAATGTATTTAAATTTAAAAAAGGAATTAATGGGAGATCATAAGTGATAGTAGAGGAGCTGGGAGAATGTAGCGAATAATGTGAATGAAGTGTAAGAAACACGCATAGAACATGTATAATGGTGCAGATAAGAAGTTTTCTTCTTTCATGTGTAACAGAGTCCCAAAAAGTACGTAAAAAAAAAAAAAAACAAAAAACACAGTATGTGCAACAGGCAGACTGATTACGAGAGCAAAGATTTTATATTCGCAGTGCTTTTACATGCACTTTAATTTTCTTCTTTTACCTTTGAATTCCCAGTCAAATGTGATCCAAACATGTGCGGGAGCAACAAGATTGACCAACTTGCCGTCCCTGACAAGGTTCCTCCCTGAACTGTATGACGTTTAGGAGTATCATACTTTTATGACGATTTCATTAGGTTTTTTTCACTTTCAGTTTTTAAAGGGTATATGCAATCGAATAACATGGACACTGCAAAAAAGATGGCAACAAGGCCAAATCTGAGCCAGTGGCCACATTGATAACTTTGAAGGTGCCTTGGAGAAGACCGTCTTTGGATATTGATATGCAAATATCAAATCAAAAGTTGTGTAAGAGGGTCAATGTGTAGAGTACAAAATTCAATATTAAAGGGAAATTGAACTTTTTGGAGTTAGCACTATGGTTTTATATAATATGCTCATGCTGTCAGTAGAAACTTAGTATTAATCAAATGCTATTTTACATTATTTATGAATTGATTTGTGGTTTTGCCTCCACAAAGTATTAACCTCTTGTAATTTAAGGACTTTTGTTATTGCTTTGACTTCCAACTTGCCTGTGTAGTGGGGACGGATATCATCAAAGCATCTCCTCTTTTGGATTGAGCACCCTGATTTTCATCTGGAGAATCATGCTTGGTGCAGTTCATTAGTTTGGGTAGGACTGACCTCATGCCCGGCCCCTTAGGTGAACATTTGTCCCAAATGTGATAATCTAAATTCCTACATTCTATTGATCAGTGTAATTCATTTATGAATCCGTACTCAACAGATTGAGGATGGACAAATAAGGTTTCTGGCCAGGATTTGCTTGAACTATAAGGATAAAGGAATTTTCTTTGTACTGCTAAATGAATAAGATGTAAATATTGAAGCACTAGAGTTTCCCTCTAGAGAAAAGATGACCAAGAGTTTAGCAAATCCAGAGAAAAGCAGAATCTTGAATGATGGAAAGAATAATAAAATCCAGATAACCTTTCATGTGCCCTAGATCCGGCTATTCCTGCAGCATTACTCTTGACATTTTCAGTTATGTGAAGTGATGACCTCCCTCCCCTAACCTGTTTAGGTTTCAGTTGATTTGGTTGGGATTTTGCATCTTCCTTCTGAATACATCCTCTCTAAAATATACCCTCTTTCCATTAAGCATCCTAGCATAGTACCAACCAAGAGAAGTACATATCATAAATACAGTTTTGTGTATTTTAAAGCTCCGTAAGTTTATAGAACAAGATAGTATAATCTACAAGGCCCTGGAATTAGAATCTGGAGATGTAAGACACTGTCACCTTTGGCACATTTTTATTGGGTACCCACTTTATGTTGGGTACTAAGGACTGCAAGAAAATAGACAAAGTATTCATTTAATGAAAATGATGATTGAATAGGAGATCATATAATAGTCAGGTGATGATATATGCAACTATGAATCAAGACTGGCTGCTAACTAGGTGCAGGAATTTAACGGATCCACTTTCTCTTTGTTGGATTCAGCTTCCTCATATGTAATAAGTGAGAGTTGTACTTGCAGCTTTTCTATTTTTTTCTTTCCAAAACTGCCACCATGACCACTAATAATATTGCTATTTCTTGACATAATTTGGTGGACCTAGTTTCGTATTTTCCTGTGCTTATTGGTAAATGTCTCTCTGCACAGTTTTGAGAGCTATACAGTATTCTTTCTTGTTCAGGTTTCCCAGAAAGGAGCTACCATTCTATGGGATTCAGGACTCCTAACCTAGATGAATACTCTTGAAGCCTTCACCTGAAAGAGTTATCTGACTCTACTTGCCCTGTCTTTGAGCTTTCCCTGACATCAGTGACAGTCTATCTGCTCAGTCACCTTTCATTTGGTGAGAAGTTTCTGTTATCACTGAACCTTAGCTAAGCTGAGATGTGTTTATTCCCCCCGACACAACACCTCAGTTAATCACCTTACTTATCACCATTTCTGATCTTGCCTGCCTCTTTCTACAAGTTTCAAAATCCTCAGAACTCTTCTCCCAGTGGAAATGGTCTTATTGGCAAGATTGTTGCTGTTTTTAAAGTGACATTACAGATACAACTGGGATCTGAAGAGCAAAAAGCATACTTTTGGTTCTTATATGGTGCTTATGGACCTTATTTCCATATCTGTATACTGTTTTAATAAAGATTTATTAAGAATATACTACATGACAGTTGATGCCTGGTTCTCTCTGTTAGGAGTAGAGGAAAACTGAACTTTATTTCTGGCAACTACCAATTACTTCTTTCTAGGGCAATTCCTGGGATGCCTTCCAGGCTACTAGGAAATCAGGTTTTTGAAAAAAATACATCTTTTAGTTTTTCCAAAAAGTCTTTTGAAAGATTAGTATGAGTCCTCTGAGAATGATTCCTCAAGAGGCAGTTTGGATGCCGGGTAAGTAGTAAATCCTTCATGAATTTTCCTGTTCATCCGTTCATAGTACCTGCTTATTTTAGGCTGATGGTTCATCAAAGAAATTAAACATCAGCTTCATTCCTAAATGCCACTACTTAGGGAGACTGTACTTTTGGGATCTGCAGAACTGACAGTGTATTTTGTATAACCATGCAATGAACCATTTGCTAAGTCACGTGGATGTTGTCATGTTTGCTTTTACAATGCACGTTGGAATCAATCCGTAGGTCCCGTGACCATGCTACCCCAGAAATGTTTTCCAAGGCTGGAAACTGCATCTAATTTTTCTTAATCTTCCAGCACCTTGCTCACTGTTTTGCATGCAGTGAGTGTCCAGCGAAATGTTTTGACAATTGGATTTTGAATCAGTTACTTTCTTGGATAGCTGTTGACAACATCCCAGCTTCTTGATAAAGTAAAACCTTATGTTAGTCATTGAATTTCTATCAAAGGCATTGCAAACTGGTTATTGATTTTTTTTTAAAGAGTGAAATAAATCTACCACTTGATACTTACTTTTGCACTACAATGTGAGCTAGGACAGCTAGATAAAACTGAGAAGTCACATGAAATCTTTATGAAATTAGTAATAATAAAAATAGGACAAAATCACAGAAAGATTTACTTTAATGTTAAACAACAGCTAATTATACTATCTTGGGAAAGTCTAGCATCTTGTCCATAATTTGTGGAAGAATTTTAGGAGTAAATTCTGTATGCTTTTCCTCTCGCTCTGTTTTCTCATTCACCTTTGCTACTCTGGACTCATCACATTTTGTATCAGACTCAGTATGAGGCTCAATCTTTTCACTGTTGCCACCAAAAATTCATTTCCACATAAGCGTTTGATGAATTTAGTGACAATATTAAAAAACTGGTATCGTCCAGAGGGAGTTGCAGGGAAAGCACATACTCACTGCCTTGCTGGATACGCCCACCCTTTGCTTTTCTCTTCTTTTATCCTTCAATGGAGAAACCACTTAAACTTTCCCCTCATCTCACAACCAACTCTTTCACTTACACTCTTCTCATCTTCGATCCAAAGCATTTTTCCAACAATCTCCTTAAGAGTGTTGGTAAAATAAAAGCATCTTCATCTTATGGCACAGAAAATGGGTCTCCCATATTTTGTATAGGTTTCAAGTGAACTTGCTGTTATTTGAAACTCCACTTCCTCAAATGACAGTGCACTGAGGAGGAAGGGAAACTTGCAGATGGTTTGAAACACCAGAATACTGAGCAGATGAAGGGGCTAATCTTCAGTACTCTTGTTCCAAAAGAAAACTGCTCCACAGCTGCCTTGTTTCCTTGGAGCAGGTGCCTTAGCTTTGCTGGGGAAACCTCAGTCTGCCCTACCTGCACATTGGCAGAGAAGATGAAAGTTTGCCTGGAAAAGTTCTACACTAGGTCTGCAACAATGGCTGGATTGGGTAGACTGTGTTAAAACAAATGCAGTATTGCAAAGGTCTTTCTAGTCAGAAATACTGCAGAGTCTCAATTTTGAAGGCTGGCTGCTAGAAGTTTTATGGTGTGCACGGGGAGGAATTTCTAATTTCTAGTTTTTGCAGGATGAATGATATGAGGGTACTTCATAAAGCCCAGGAGATGCTGATGCTCTCACAGGAATGGCACATGTCTGTGCTTGAGCTCAGTCAACTCTCTTGGCTCTTGTGATGGAAACTCTAGAGCTGGGCTGATGTTCCTCAGTGGTTGACCTTCAGGGAAGACTCACTCCCAGCTGCAGTGTAGCACTACTGCAGTAGCTTGCTGGAAGTGCAGAGTAAAATAGGCCAAAAACAAAGCAAAACAAAACAAAACAAAGCAAATGCCTGGGGGAGTGGAAGAGAATCAAGGGTCTGTGGGGTCATTGTAGTCATTGGATTCTAGGCGTAACTAAAGAATATGCTAGATCATGAAAATGCCAAGGTTAAAATTTTTAAACCAGGGGTCAGCATGCTATGGCCTGTAGGCCAAATTTGCTTGTGGCCTGTTGTTGTCCAACTTAAGAATGATGTTTGTGTTTTTATTTTTATTTATTTATTTTTGTGGCACCGGGGATAAAACCCACAACCTCGCACCTGCCAGGTAGGTGCTTAAGCCACTGAGCCAAACTCCCGGCCCTGATTTTTTGTGGCAGGGTCACACTATGTAGCTCAGGTCGGCCTTGCACTCGCATCGTAGCACAAGCTGACCTCAAACTCACCATGCTCCTCCTACCTCAGCCTCCTGAGTGCTGGAATTAAAGGCATGCACCACCACGCCCAGCTAATATTTGCATTTTTAGAACGTTGTAAAAAAACAAAGACTATGTGACAGAAAATGTGTATGGCCTGCAAAGCCTAAAATATTTACTGTCTGGTCCTTTATAGGAGAAGTTTGCTAAGACTTGCTGCAGATCAGCCATACACAACCTTGACTACATGGAATCACCTAGGTAATCTTTGCAAACAGAACAATACAAACCAGCAGATAAAAGCTCTGCCTTTGAGTAGGGAAAAGTGTACTTATGGGTAGGGTCTATCACATATCAGACAATTCAGTTCAGGGCACTTAGCAGAATTATCATTAGATTCCACAGGTTAAGGGTTTAGTCTCACTTCTAATGTCAATCACAAGTCCAGCGAGTCCCCTGGGTTTTTGACTAATACGTCTTAGGTCCCCAAGACCACTTCCTTGGGATTATACACTAGGACAGTTCACAGAGGTCAGTAAAAATTTACTAACTAGATCACTGACTTGCTATTATAAAAGGTACAATGCAGAAACAACAAGATGGAAGACATAAATAGGGAATGTTATGGAGAAGGGGCGCGGTTCTTCCATACCCTCTCTGGGCTGCCACCCTACCAGTACCTTCGTGTGTTCAGCAGTCTTTACTGATCCCTACCAGGAAGAGTTTTTTTTTTTTTTTAATTAATTAGTAACTTTTTGCAGTATTAAGGATTGAACTCAGTGTCTTCACACTGGGCTACATCTCAAGTCTTTTTTCAATCTTTGTCTTTATTTTGAGACATTATTGTTAGGTTGCCCAACTATGACTTGAATTTGGAATCCTCCTGCCTCAGCTGCCTAGAGTGCTAGAATTACAGGTACATCCACCATGCCTGCTAGAGTTTTTATTTTTATGGAAACTGAAAGTTCCAAATCTCTAGTCACATGACATTTCCCACCCTGGCAGACAGCCACCTAATTTCCAAATGCTACTTTATTAGTATAAACTCAGGAGTACTTGAAAGGGGCTTAGGAATAATAAAAGATAGTCCCTTCATCTATAGTGCTTTATATGCATAGGAAATTCCAACAGTTTTTGGAATTTTGTGCCAAGAACATGAACCAGAACCAAATACATATTTATTTCTTATAAATATAAAGCATATCCAAGATGTATGGCAAATGTTTAAAGAGAAATTTTTAAAAGCTATATTACAGTAAAAAACACATCCCCATTAATCTCCTTCAAAATACTCTCCCTTGCTTTGAATACACTTATCCCGTGGTTCTTGCCACTTACTAAAGCAGTTCTGGAAGTCCTCTTTGTGAGTGTCTTTTCATGGCTGTCTCTGTGTTCTGAAAGAATTCAAAACTTTTATGACATAAGAACATTACAGTGTGTGTTCATTAACCTCATTCACTGGATCTGGCAACATGCAACTACTAATTCTTCTCCAAAGCCAAAATGACCATTGTTATAGACGAAAAACTGGTGGTCAACTTAACACCAGCTGAATTACATCAGCATGGTGTTGAGTAAAGATGGTCCACACGAAGAAAGTTCCCAGCATAAATAGAGATGTGGAGAAGAAGAGCGAGGCATTGTGGGCTCTTTCAAGAGTTGCTGTTTCGAGCTGATGGTTCTCCTGGAGGTGCTTGTCATGCTGGCTTCCCCAATATGGATTTGGCCATTATCATCAGAGGAACTCGGGACCTCATCAATGAGAGTGGCTATTGTTCACCTTGGGGGAGTTCTGCTCCTCGTATTATGCATCTCTTCCTGGCTCCAGATGGGAAGCTGTGTGCTGGAGAAGCTTGTCACACTGGGCTTCCTGACCTGTACTCGGCTGTTCTCATTGTTGGAGGAGTGTGGGACCTCGGTGCCACTGAAGAAGGCTGTGGTGCTCTTCAGAGCAGCCCTGCTCCTTATTTTGAGCGTGACTTCTCAGCTCCTGTGTAGAATCCTCAACCCACTGCACAGCTCCTTCACCCCGCTGGCATAGACTTTCTAGTTTCCACCACTGACTTTGGCCTTCCTGGCACAGAACCATAAAATAGACTGGCACGAGTCCTTATCGTGGGCTCTTAGATTTCCAGTTGGATTTGTGAGAGGCACTGTCATGTGCTTTGGGTCTTTAGCTGGACTCATTTAGGACATTGCTGTAGGATCCAGGCCATTGCCTGAATATCCTGTCTCAGTGTTGTGGACAGATTTTCCTGCACTTTCTTGTGTTTAACCTTGGGTGACCATCATAAAACAGTATCGCAAATTCTGTGTCCTGTACGCAGTTGTCCTCCCTGTAACCCCTAACTACAACAACCATGAAAGGTAATTGTTTTTACTCTATCCAGGACATCAAGGTATCTATGACAGCAAAACCAAAGGACCTCATGAAAGAGGACTTCTGAAATGACTCCAAGAAGTGGTGGGAACCTTGAGATGGATACATGTGTTTAAAGCAGAGGGGAGTATTTTGAAGGACATTAATGGTAATGTGTCTTTTACTATAATACATTTTTAAAAGTTTAAACATTCACCATATTGATTAAACACCCTACATAGCAATGTTTGACTGTTGAGAATGACATAGACCTACTTTTTGAAGAAGGCTCATTATAGGAGTGTCAAGTATATTAAGCACAGCTGCAATTTTAGGGATGTCTGTGGTGGTACTGAGGGAGAGAAAGGCTCCAAGAAAGGTCCTATCTTGCCAATGAAAAAGTCCATTGAAAAAATTACACTAAAGCTAATATTTATTGAGCATTACTGTATTTGCTAAACACTTTATGTACATTTTCACATTGATTCTTGCCAGCAACTCTATAAAATAAATTGTCATGTGGTAAATGAGGCTTAAGAATGTTAAGCAATCCATCCAATATTACGCACCTTTCGCATGATCTGGGGTTTGAACTTGGATATGCTTTGTTGTTAGGCTGTCCCTGAATAGAACAAGTAGTAACAGGAGATGTTACTGACCCTACCTAGAACCATAGATGCTAGGAATGCGGAGGCTTCCTGCTGAACATTTCAGAGAATGGCAGACATCTGGATTTAAGCCCCTCAGTCATCTAAGCTATTTCTCTGGTTTCCACGTCTATCCAGCCACACACAGGACTCTGCCCTCTCAGCCTGCAGAACACCATGGAAGGCATGCAGGTGCTCACCAGAATGGTGAGAGCCAAGCAGCACACATAACCTTAATCATGCCCTTTGGAGTTGTCCAAAGCAAAGGCTCTCATTTTGTTAAACATTTTTTTGGGGGGCGGGGGGGAACACTGAGCCTTAGGAAGATTAAAGAACTCACTTGTGCAGAGTCACCCAGATTCTAGTCAGTGGTATCTGTCTAAGGCCCATACTCTTTCTGTGATAGTCATCACTGCCTTGCCTGTACATGAACCAGCCTGGTTCTGAGCAGTCCTTCTTCCCTTTTCCACCCATTTCTCTGGAAATCCATCAGGAGCTTTCATAATAAAGAGGACAGCCCAGGGATTCCTGGGGCCTCCTCATGAGGCCTGGGTATGAGCTGTCCCCTCTCAGCTGTGCCCTGGTCTCTGTTGAAGCTTTTTTCCCCTTCAGGAGGCCCAACTGCTGCCACATTGTCAATTGCTAGCTGGTTACCATGGAAACAGGTCTCAAGAGGGATCTGCTTTTCTCCCTTCTTGAATGAGGAGGAGTAGAGGGCTTTGTAAGGGGCAGCACTTCCCCCTTCGTGGACAGGAGAAGGACCGGCTTTTGGTGATGAGGTTTATGCAATTTTACCGAGGAACCCACTCTTTGTTAGCACAAGAATGCCAAATTTTCATCCTGGAAAACAATTGTCCTTATTTGAAGAACATATCCTTTCTTTCTTGATGGTTAAAACACTTTCTCTTTTAGGAAATGATTATGATAGTAGAGGAACAGTTTAAAAGATGTCATCACATGGTACCATAAAAAGTTTGTTGATAATCATAAGATGGATGAATCTCACAATCATACTTAAAGAAGCCTTGTGAAAAAGAGTACATTCTGCAAGATTCTGTTTATATAAAATTCCAGAAAGTGTAGACTAATCTAGAGTGACAGGAAGGAGATCAGATCAATGGTTGCTAGGGGATGGGGTGGAGGGAGGGATGGATTGTGAAGGGATATAAGGAAATTTTGGAGGGATGTGACAATGTTGTTTTGATTGAGATGGTTGCTTTGCAGGTGTATACACATTTCAAAACTAATCAAATGGTATACTTTAAATACATGCAGTTTAGTGTACTTTGATTAGACCTCAACAAAGTTGAAACAAGGTACCAGCCTTTCATTGGTCCTTCAAGTTTTAGTTTTTGCAATTTAAGCAATTTGGGGAAAAGTAAAGTCTGCCAAGCCTAGGATTCTGAGAGCAACAATTCTGGATATAGTAAGAAGGGAATGTGGTTTGCACTTATTGCCCTTCTTAGTTTCACTCTATCCCCAAGTCTCTCACTATGGTTTGAATATGATTTGTCCCTTCAGATTCTTGCAGGAGTTTAAGCACCAAAATCTCATGTTAATGGCATTAAGGTAGTAAAAATTTGATCTGACTATGGTGGGTAGAAGTAGAGACTTTGGGAAGGGATTGGATCAGCTTAGGTATCTACAGTGGAGCTGCCATGATTGAACTCTGGTGGCTTTATAGGGAGAAGGAGAGGGATCACACAGACAGGGGTCTACATGTGCTCGCACCATCATATGATATAGGCATCAGGGCTGGCTTGCAACATCCTGTGGCATCCTTTTTTGACCTCATATCACCAAATTATGAGATAAAAGGAACCTGATTTATAAACTAACCTGCCTTGGTTATTTTGTTATAGTAACAAAAAAAATGCCTAGTATAATTCCTATTGTAAGAGATTCTATAAGCTAATTGGCATTAAGGCATCTAAAGGGTAAATGAGGAAGGTCTTAAAAGAATATTTATATTTTATAAAGAATTCCTAAGGGCTTTGGATGTAGCTCAGTGGTAGAGTACTTGGCCAGTATGCATGAGGTCCTGGATTTCTCATCCTTAGTACTTAAAAGAAAAATCTTGGACACGAGTCTAGTTCATTGTGAAATTGTTGACCTCTGGTGGAGGAATTTTAAGCTCCATGGTACCTAGTCAACGTAGTACTTTAAGAGTCTATTTGACCACTTTTGTCATGGACTGGAATTAATGATTCTTGTTATGTTTCTAGAGCCTGTGTTCAGGTTTATCATACTTAACATTTCTGCTTCAGCAGTTATCATGCCTGGAGTTTCAAAGTTTTCATATAAATGCATATAACATACATATGTACATATAGTCGTGGCCCACATAATGATGTTTCAGAAAATGACAGACTGTATATAGTGATGGGCCCATAAAACGATATAATGTAGTGACTTCATAGCCATTTTAGTCTGCATAAGTATACTGTGATACTTACACAACAAAGTTACCTAATTATGCGTTTCTTGGAGTGAATCCCTATTCACAAACACAAACAGATATGCATTTATACATTTATTTATATTTAAAATTATGGCTTGGAATCACGAGGGTAGAATCTGAACAGATGAAACGCTGAATCAAAATATCTTTACATGTTACACAGTGAATTGCCTCTATTCATTAAATACCAAAATAAACCTCATCACCTACTGTGTACTTAGTCCTAGTCTAGGGACTGGAAATATAGATGAAAAGAAGGCATAAGCCCTGCCTGAGAGGCACTAGCCATGCAGGTGGGAATTTAGCTGAATGAGCCAGCTATAGCGGGTATACTAAGGTCTTGCTGAGAAGAGAAGACCACTCAGGCCCTCCAGTAGTAAAGAATCACTGAAGAAGTCACTAATGATGCTGAAGCTGAAGGATCACAGAGAAGTCAGTAGTGAGGTGCAATGCTTTTGTGTGACTGAAAGAATTATTCTGGAAATTGAGGTGGGTCTTGGAGAGATGTTTAGGAATAAGATTATGATGTGCATGTTTATGATTCAAAAAGGAGGTCATCTGGCCAGTGGGAAGTCTTTGTGAAGTTTATGGCTGGAAAGTGCATGAATCAAAACTGAATTTAGAAGGATCATGTAGGTGCTGTAAACTTATTTGTGTATATACAGAGTAGTAGTTGGAAGTTGCCATGTCTATCCAGTGAAACCCAGTGGTACTAGAGCAGGGATGGACACACAGGATAGATTTGAAAGGGATTAAGAAGATAAAATCACCAGGACTAGATTTAGTAATTGGATTGGATTTGAAAGAGTGAAACATAGAGGAGGGAAAGTGAGGAACGATTCCCAAAGCTTGGCCTTAGGTAACGGTAGGATTACTTACTGCCTAAGAGGTTTAGGTTTGACTAAGGTTAGAGAACATCATGAGTTCAGTTTGAGACCTGCAGAGTGTGAGATGTCAGCAATGCATTTGGATCTAGGATACAGAAAATTGGTTCAGCCTGGAGGTATTCAACATATTGGTGGGACTTGAGACCATTGGCAGAGGGCAGAATAGCAAACATGTATTGAATTAAACTTTTTGAAAGTTTAATCAAGACTTTTCCATTTTTTACAAGTGACTCTGCTTACACAATGGGGAAGGAAGTACCTAATTAGTGGCAGGTACAACTAATGAGAACCAATTCTTTGTGTCTGGTAGGGATAGAAACATGACATTTGGATTTGAAATACCAAAATTTCAACTTTTCAACTGTTATCTGATTATACATTTTTAGACAACATTCCTACATTAGTGTTCCCATTGCACTTGGTACACACCTCCAGGAAAGTACTCTTTAACCTTGAGTAATATTATGTATTTAGGTATCTGTCATCCTTCCTCACCCCCTTGTATTATGACCCTAAAGCCAGGTACCAGCATGATTTACTTAAATTTGGGCACACAGTAAAGGATCAGTGTGCTAAACTGAGCGTTTCCTCTCCACAGTTTCCATGTTGCGTTTCGTAACAAATTACTTGTGAATTCCCCATTGACATTTGTGTATTAATGAGTGCAACTTCATTAATGGAGAGGTATTCATACCCCACTGAAAGGAGAATTTTACTCATTGCTACATAAGGAAGAAATAAAAGGGTTGTTTTGTAATGTTGAATGCTGGCGAAGTATTCATGCCTCACTGAAAGGAGAATTTTACTCATTGATATATAAGGAAGAAATAAAGGGTTGTTGTATAATGTGTTGAATGCTAAATCTGTAAATGTGTCCTTGCTGCTTATTATACATCTAAACCACTGGACAGATGTTCCTCTTGGTTTTGTACAAACACCCAGGGGATTCCTTTTAATTTGGTTCATGGACTCTGTGATCTTCCTTAGCATGCCAGACTGAATCTTTATTCTCCAAAATCATCCAGAAAAGGTAAGTAGCTCCAGGTCTCTTTGTTTTTGTTGAAATGCTAAGATAAACCAATCGAATCAGGACATTGTCCATCTGTGTTCATGTCTTAATTTTAAGTCAGCTGTTGTGTTTACAGTCTGCATTAATTTAGGGCGGCATAAAAATGGTTTGTGTTTGATGGGTGAGTTTCATTATGAGCAGAATTTCTACATGGATTTTTTACTCATTTAACAGTGGAGAACGTGCCATTATTTTATGAGCACTACTGATAAATCATTTGACAAATACGACTCGGCCCTTTAAAATAATTTTGATTTCCTGTGATTTCAATTGTCTCTGCATTTTTCCTTGTAAATAGTTGAAGAGTAAGCACATTTTCAAAGAGCTGTAGGGAGGCTAAGATGCCAGTTGCATTTTAACGATATAGGGCATTATCGTTCTTACTGTAGCCAATTCTCTTTTAAATCATTGCAGTTTCTGCTCTAGCCTCCAGCTATAGAATTCTTTTCAAGCTGGCAGTGAACTTGGCAGGTTGCCAGAAGAAATATAAAGGTGTTTTGGTCCACCAAAGTATTTTGAGTGGTTCTTAGTGATACAGTTTTCTTCAGTACATCTGCAAAACATTTTTCTGAAGTGAATTTTCATGTGAAAAGCCTCCTTAATCATCACCAGTATTGTTTATTTCAATGCAGTTATTTAAGTGCCCCCCTGGGTGCCTACAAAATAAACAAGAGAATCTTCTAAAGAGTTTTAAAAGTGGCAGGTGCTGAGGCTGTGCCCTATTCACTTAGTTTGCAATGACATTTTTGTGCTAATCTATAGACAAACAAGAGACAGGTGACACACCAAATCAAGTACAATGCACAAGAGAAGACGGTGTCAGCCAATGAGGTCAGCTCTAGATAAGATGCTTTTGAGGTATATGCATGCAAAAAGCGACTACTTTTTAACTCTCTTGTTATTTGCATTCGGGCTGCAAAACTTTGATGTTTGAACTTGAGATGTTAACTAAGTTTTTTGGTTTTAAATGTAAACAAAAGAAGATTCAAGATTGAAATACCTATATCCATGTACCTGTGGTGTACGCACTAATAGACATATATATATTTATATATATATATATATATATATATATATATATATTTGCATTTAAAAACAATGAACACTATCATTAAAATTAAAGCATGAAAATAATCATTTATTTGCTATTTTGGCTGCTAGGTTATTCTAGATTTGTTGTATTTTCACAATAAACCACTGTATTTGCAAGCCAAACACCAAAACATGTGATGGAATTTAAGAAATAAATGATTAAACCTATTTTGTATTCTTTCTTTTTATTGATTGCCATGGGTAGGTAAAAATATGCTACTAGTGAACTTTTTAGAAAGTTGAATTAATCATTGATTTAGAGACACTTGAAGGGAAGTTGATTGTATTAAGCTTTAATTCAGACAGATTATTAACCATTGCCCTTCCGTTTCATTTTTAAAGTAATATTAATTATACATTGGTGACAAAAAAGTTTTGCAAATGTTTAAAAAAAGAGCTTAATTCTTTAAGAAAATAAAGCAAATCAGTTGGAAGTACTGTAATACCGAATGCACAAGAGCTATAAAATCATGAAAATATTCCATAGTACCAAAGGCTAGAGTTTTGTGGGTATTTATATACTGCTTAGGGAAAGTTGGAAGTTTTGCTTACAATCCCATTAAAAAAGAAGAAGCAAATGATGGCATTTTATCCAAACCTTGGCCATTAAGAATCCTTGGTAAGATCTGTTTTGATTTCTGTGATCAAGAACAAGAAGCACTTGCTCTGCTGTTGGTTACATCTTCAGTGTCAGTTAATGTGGAGCCCTTGGTCTAATTGTTTGGGCCCAGCTGCTTCTAAGGCAATCAGCCTTAGTTCATGAAGAATATATAGTTTACCAAGTGGCTGAAATAAGGAAATGTGTATTTCCTTGTTGTAAATATAGCAGTTCATGAATTTAATAAGAAAAGGAAACTGAGATATTGTTTTTGTGACATTGAAAAAATATGAACTTTAATAAAATCAAATTGAGAATCCATGAAGCAAACATGTACTTCATCTGATTAGGTTTGAAATTTGTGATGGAGAAGAGTTCTCTGCTAAGATGAAAAACAGTTGCCTGTTGGTATAGCAGCAGTTACAGGAAAGGGCCTCTTGCTATCACTGGGAGGTTATATTCTGAGTATCATATTACCAGGAATTTCTCATCCAACTAGGTAATAAGTCATTCGAGGGAAAAGAATTGTCCATTGGCCAGTCTGAATCAAGACTACAATGGAAGTGCTTAGTTTTCAAATTTGTAGTATGCTACTTCTCTTATGAGCATGTTATAAGAGTTTTTCCATCAAAGAATGGCTCAGGATGTATCAAGACAGCCATCTTTGGACCTTAGCTTTTAGTCTCTCTCACCTTCAATATTCATTGAACTATTGGTGCTTCAATGCCTATCAGAGGATGAGCTTTAAGCAGAACAGAAACTCAGTGAAATGATATTTTTAGAAATAAATACATTAAGGGAATACAGTATACTGTCTGAGAAGAGAATGTTCTGTTAAATATATTGCAGACCTTCTAAAAAATGGGAACAATTGCAATGAGTGTCTCAGTTATTTTTCTCATTGCTGAGACACAATGCCTAACCTCTATAATTCTAAAGGAGGAAAGTTTATTTTTGCTCACAGTACGTAGAGGTTTTAGTAGGCAGCTAGCTCCAAGGCAGGGTGGCATGGTGCAGGGGCCTGACAGAAGAAAAAATATTCATGGCATGGCAATGGGAAGCAGAGAAAGATCTAGGCCATACCCTTAGTGAATCACCTATTGTTACCAGGCTTCACCACCCAACACCACACCCAGCTATAAACCCATCAATGGACTGACTAACCCAGTGACGAATGTTACACATCCATGATCCAGTCACCTCCCCAGAGCCCCACTTATGAGTACATGAGGCTTGTGGGGGGGATCTAGATATAAACCATAACAATGAGATGCAATTAATGAGTGACATACAATATTATAAGGAGGTGATGCCTTGTGCTAAGAGGAAAAGATTGGGCAGTGGGTCTATTTGGTAATTTGGTGAAATATAGAACATTCTGTGTGCACATTCAACTATGTTGACTATATATACATATTAAAAAAAATCCCATATGAATGATAAAACCTTAGTGGAAATCCAAGATTCCAGTGAAGGGAGTCCACCTATCCAGAGACTGTGGACACTAAGTTGAAAACTATATTAAAGCATGTACAATTTTGCCAATACATAGTGTTTTGGGGGGAGGTTGTTAAATTTTGCTTTTGCGTAGGAAAACTGTTACTTTTATGATCAGCAAAGTGGGGGAAAAGAAACAATTCCTTGAATTATATATTGATGTGACCAAGAGAGCTTACAATTCTATAATCCTTTATACTTCTGAAACAGAATTTCTGTGTACATCTTTATGTAGCAAAGAGCAGGTATTGAAGTGTTATCTTCAGTTTGCAGGAGAATAAACAAATGTGGGAACTGAGTGCCTGCCCTAGACCAGCGATCCCTAACCTTGTACTATCGCAGCTACTTTACTCTGACAAGGGCTTTCTCTGAATCAGAATCAAGTCTTTGTCAACCTTGACTTTCTTTCTTACTTTTCAAGCACTTAAAGTAGGCCTATGGTTTTGGTATAACACACTTATATTCTTTCCTATGATCTTTGAGTAGATGATATTGATTTTAGATGTTTTAGATAGGCTGGTTTGGGGCCATTTATATAGCCAAAGAAAACACACCCTTTTCACCCTCGATAAGACATTTGCCATTACTTACCTTCCATAGCTCCCTTTAAATGTTGTTGTCAGAATCCTCCCAAAATGAGCTCACAATTCCTTCATTGTGTAATTAATTGTTTCACTTCAAAATGCTACTTGAAATGTCCAAATAATTGAAACATTATGACTCACATGATAACTGCACCATTTCTTAGGGATACTGCTGCTAAGAACTGGTATTCCCTGACTCTTTCATCAGCATAGTATTGAAGGGAACCAGTTTAGAAAAGTAGTAAGAATATTCATCAAAAATAACCAGCTTTTAACTTTGTGATATGCTTTTTGTGTTGGTTAATGTTGTCAACTTGATTGACTTGAGAACCCACGTTGATCAGAAAAGTACATTTCTAGGTGTGTCTGGGTAGGCTATGAAGTGTGACCATGGAAGCTATATCTAGTCCCTGGCCCCTTTCTCTCTGAAATTCTTCTGCATTCTGCTTTCCAGATTCCATGAGATGAGTAGCTTTCCTCTACCATGTTTTTCTGCCATGATGTATTTTTTTGGCTTGCAACCAGCTGACCTTGGATCAAAATGTCTGAAACTGTGAGCCAAAATAAATTTCTCCTGTAAGTTGCTGGTGTCAGGAGTTCTGTTGCAGGAATGGGAAACTGACCAAAGTATTCTTCTCTTTGTTTTCTCCCAATAATATTGCTTAAAAGGCTCTCCATCTAAGATGGTTACTGACATTCATCTCAGATTATGAGAAGTCAGATAGATTCAGTCTCTTGCCTTTCCCTGAGTCCAAGTCATCAGTTTGAAAAATAAAAGAGGGCCAGGAGTTTGGCTTAGTGGCTTATGCAACTGCCTGATGGGTGCGAGGTTGTGAGTTCGATTCCAGATGCCACACACGCAAAAAAAGTCTCAGGTTTGAAAAATAAAAGAAATTAACCAATTTAATTTCTCATATATTTATAGTGATTATAAAGTATTTTCACATTTGTAATTGTGTGTGTGTGTGTGTGTGTGTGTGTGTGTGTGTGTGTTGCTGGGAGTCTCATTTGGGGACTTGAACATACTAGGGAAGTACTCTACCACAGATCCATACCTTAGCTCTCATTTCCAATTTCATTTCATCCTCATTGATGGAATCATTAAACAGGAAGCCAAAATCACATGTTACAGATGAGACAACTGAGGCTGAGAAAGATGCACCAGCTAAACTGGAACCAAGGTGTTCTTATTTCCAGTCTTTCTGATGGTGTTGGAATCACTGTTCCATTTTATTGACATAACTGTGGCTAGGAATGGCCAATGAAATTGGTCCTTATTTTATACCTATTTCTTCTGACCCTCCTATGTCCTTGCAGGCAGCACCTCAATTGACTTTCAAGATTCAGGTAACCAATTTTCTTGCTGTTTGCTTAAGAGCACTCATTTTGAAGTACATGAAACTGGGTTTAGACTTAGGCAGATCCCCAGGGGATGACTTATGTGTGCAATGGTGAAAGTCGATTTAACAAAACCATTAATTTGAGTTTCTGGGAATAAACAGTAGCTGTCACCCGACATCAGAAAATACACAGATAGTGCTTTGTAATCCAAATTGCAAAGTGCCTGAGAATACGACTGAATCAAGGAAAATAACTTTGGTGGTTGTTCAAGTCTGTGTATTGTTTTAACTTTCTGGCCAGGATGGTTCATTTCAGTGTGGTTTTCAGAAAACTAGATATTGGGTTGTGCCTGCCACATTTCATCAGTCATGCTGCATTACGTGCATTAGGAGGCCCTATGAATTCTTTTGGTCTCAGATTTACTGCAAGATGAGGCAGAAATCCATTTATGAATCCAAGGAAAGAGACTGTTAAAGATAGTCCCCCTTCACCAGGGGAGACAGCCTTGCTTTTTTTCTCACTATTCTTTTTCGACAATCCTCCTGCCAAACTCCATCCCTCCCCCCAAATAAAAAGATGTACAACTCAAGTAAAGCTAAATTCAAATAAATAGAAAATTTTTTTCAAAGCTACATGGTTGATCGTAAAATTTCTTATTCTTTTTAAACAATTCACGGTGGGTAACATTGCAATGATGAGCCTGCAGAGAACATCCACTGATACTCTCATGCCCGGAGTCTGTGCTCCTGTATAAGCTATGTTCATTGAGTTTCTGCTTTGAAATTATTAAAAATACATAACACGGGATATTTAAAATACATACAACAATAGAAAGTTTCATGTCTGGGCCCATCATATGAATATTGAACATTTGGCCTTATTTTTTCAGTTCTGTTTCTTACATAAACTATACAATTGTATATATATACATATATGCTATTGCTTACCTTTCATGTATATACATATATTCACACAAATATACATACAGACACTTGCATATGTATGTATAAATACACATATAAATATATAATATATATGTACATATAATTGGTTAGTGATTATACTTGCCAGAGTCATTATTAACAGCTATATTCTATTGGGGATGTTATGATCAGTATATACATTTGAAGCCTTAAATTTTCAATATAGTATTAATAGTATTTTTATGAAAAAATCTATCAAACTCTTTAGATGTCTGAAAACATGTTCAGTTTGGTCTCTTATTTAAATGAAAATTTCACAAAATATGGCATTCTAGATTGACAAGGATTGTCCATATGTATTATTTGTTAATGTTTTTTTCCTTTCCATCTTGACTCTATTGCTCTTCTTTCTCTCTTTTTCTCTCTCTGATACCTCCTGTTGCCTGATTCTGGTCTGCCAGTTTGCATGGGCTACATTTAGACCCCAGTAATCAGAGGGAGCCAAAAATTTTAGCTACTGCTATAGGTACTAAACTTCACTTTTTTTTTTTCGTGTTTCATATTTGTCCTTCATTTGTATTAAGGAAATACTAATTTTTTTTCCTGTATTGGGATTAAACTTAGTTCTTTGCACTGAGCTCATATCTATCCCTTTTAAATGTTATTTTGACATAGGGTTTCTCTATGATCTAAGTCACTGAGTTATCCAAAGTCAAACTGCTGAATCTTCCTGCTTCAACCTTCCATAGTACTGGGATCACAAGGGTGTGCCAGCATCACACAGCGCCACATGGCTAAGGAGACTATGTTTTCACAAGGCATGAGGATGAGACATTCTCATCCTTCCTGGTGGCAGATACAAGATGTATGGCCAGTAAGGTGAAAAACATATGATCCTCAACTTGTAGAAACTGGCTTCTCATGGGAACACCCAACTTAGGAAGAAGTTTTATCTGATTTCAAATTAAATTGTGTTTTAAAAGCATTTAACCAGATACACTCTCTTGAGCTATGCAGAGAAATGGTATTCTGCCTTTGCTGTGAAACTCCTTTAACTACATAAATACAAGAGGGGTTATCCCTCCATCTCTTCTTCAGGTTAATGAGTCTTACTTATGTTATTGTAAATTTTAGGGCTTTTCAAGGGAGAAAGAAAAATAGCACTATTCACACACCTATAGACACTTCTATAATTGTGCTTGTCTCACTCTTCGTATCTGTCTCACGGATTGATCATGGGTCTTTTGAAATATTGTGTCCAATTAACTTTTGAACCCCAAGTAGTTTGACCCAATGCCAGAAACACAGTAGGTCCATAAAGCAAAGGATGCATTAGTAAAAATTACCTTCAGTTTTGAATCTTAAGCCATTGTATTTTAAAATTCTTCACAGATGTATCCTGTTGGTGGTGATTTAGTGAGGAACTGGAAGTGCTACAGCACATAAACCTGTACTTTTTGTTAACTGCCTTCAGCACCATTTCATGGCATGTGCCTTCCAAGCTACTATGTGTGCAAATCAGTCACACAGCTTGGGAGGGAGTTTAGCAAGAGTGCAGAGGGACAGGGTCACTTTTCTCGAAGTTGTTTTGGTCATGTTGGGGAAAGTGAGGGAAGAATCTGGACTATCATTATTGACTTGCCCCCCTGGGGTGCTGAATGGCAGCCTTTAGTTTTAAACCATAACTGACATTAAAATAATAACCACACAATTATCATTTTTCAGGCTTAGTGATCCAGGTGTTCTAGGTAGCAAAGGAAAGGTTGGTTCATGAACTGTTCACCTCTGGAATTTTGTGACCCAGGTAATATGTTATAGCAATCCGCTGTTTATTTAGAAAGATGAAGTAGCTTAAGGCTTGACAGTTGAGCTAAAGGAGCAGGTGCACTGTTCAAACTCTAAACCAAAATGCATTATAAGGAAGCGTTCATCCATATAAATATGTGACAACTACAAAAAACACTCTGACCAAACAGGGGTGGCCATTTTCTGTTCTGCGGACGCAGTTAAGGGGCCCAAGGAGAAACCAACACTGGTGTCTCTGGTGACAGGATTCAGAGCTCCTGCCACTGCTCTCAAGCTTGCTTATTACAGCCTCACATTGTTCCTTATCTGACCCAGATTTTGAGTCACTACTCTGAACTTATTTAAGGAGTGGTTCAGTATAATGAGTTTCCAACTCTGTGCAGAAAACAAATTTGCATTTTTCCAACTGATTAGTTTCTCTACTGATTAACTCAGCAAGGTCAACTTTTGGTCACTGATGCTGCTGATGGACACAGCTGTTATTTTCCAGTTTTAGAGTTGGGAGGTCTACCTTGTAACTCTTGCTTCTGTTGCTGAAGGACTAAGTATGATAATTCCCAAAAAGAAGAGAAGCTGGAGAATGCACATATCCACTGACCTTCTGCTGTTTCCTCAGCAAAGGAGGCTCTTGGCTCTCCTCCTTTCCATTTTTTTTTTTTTTTTTTTTTTTTGTTGTTGGCACCAGGGATTGAACTCACAACCTCGTGCCTGCCAGATGGGCGCTTAAGCCACTGAGCCCAACTCCAGGCCTTAGTTTTTTGAGGCATGGTCTCACTGTGTAGCTCAGGTCAGCCTTGCGCTCTCATTGTAGCCCAAGCCGGCCTCGAACTCACAACACTCCTCCTACCTGAGCCTCCAGAGTGCTGGGATTCCTTTCCACTCTTAATGAAAACTACAGAATTCTTTTATGAGCTGTCCAGAATGGCCTGAATTAGTTCTGCATTTTGGTATCCTCATCTATAAAATGTGCATAAGTGGTTCATCTTTACTGCTAGAATCAAAAGAAAAAACATGTAATAAATACTTTGCTTAGTATTTGGAGCACAGCAAGCCATTAATGAACATCAACTGACTTCCATTATTGAATTCCTAGGTCAGATATGATGATGGATTAGGAAAGAAGCTTAGTACCACTTATACTACATGCATATCTCAACTCTTCCCTGTAAATGTTCAAATTATTTCTGATCCCAGACCTCGTAGGTGGGCAATCTTGACTGTGAATTCATACCTTTTATTTGTCATGAAGCTTCAGCACATTGCCAGGTCCACTGTTTGCTCCTTCTGAAACCTTTTCACTGCTTCCCTAATGAACATTTCCCTAACACAGGACTCATTACTGGTGGTGTCACAATAACTTAAGGTGAATGAAAATGATTTGAGATTATACAGATGCATAATATTTTCAAACTTCAACAGACAAAAATATCTAGTTGAAATTTTATAGCATTTCACTTATAATAAGTTTTCTTCTATATTTTTTAACCTCTGGAAAATGATGCTGTGTTCCCATTTTTGGTCATGAAGAAAGTTTCCTTTGACTCTGGGGTTAACTAAACAGTAAATGATTTCATTTGTATAACACTGTTGAGTAAATAACCATCATTTTAGTGGTACGTGAAAGTGCAAAAGGAAAATCACATTAGATTATCATGCATATGAGTAAAATTTAAGAAATATCTGTCCTAGTTATGAAGGAGTCTATTCAAGAGGGGATGCTGTCTTTTGAGTTTACAAATCACCTCCTGCTCTGAGACTTGTTTTCTCCTAAATGTACTGTTACTTCTCAGTAAAAAATGTCTTTTTCTGCTTCCTATCCTAATAATTCTACCATTCATTGTCAAAAAACTAGTTATTATTTGATTATAGAATAAAATTATATACATATTAAACACATAAGTAATATATAAAATAAAATAACATAAAATATAAATAATACATATAGTGATAAATATAAAATAAATAATAACAACAAATATAAAATGAATAATAAATATGAAATAATATATGAAAATATATAATTATATAAACCTATACGTATACTACGTGTAGATATTTTTTAACACTAAGAATTAAACCCAAGATCACACATTTGCTAAGTAAGTGCTATATCATGGCGCTACATCTCATCCTTTTATCTAAACTATTTTCTTTTGAGATAGGGTGTCACTATGTTGCCCAGGCTGATGTTGAATTTGTCTTTCTCCTGCTTCAGCCTTCTGAGTAGCTGGGATTACAGGCATGCACCAATGTGCCTGATGGGAGTTATGTATTTCATGATACAGCTTTGTAAATTGGCACACATCCACAGAAATATAATCTGAAACAAAATAGTTACTTTGTGACAATGAAAAACTTTTAAATTGAGAAATGTAGCTCATCGACTTCTGCTTTTCTTTCTTAGCAGTATCTCTTAGTCCTTGCTGGAAACAGAATATTACTATAGCATGGAAATCAAGGAAAGTTTAGAGCACATTCTTGCTGGACATTAGATTAAAAATAAGTGTATCATTGTGGATCTACCAACAGGGACTGTCTACCTTTCCAGGCGTGAGTGACAGCTGAAGAGTGACAGCATGAAGAGGGGGGAAATATGATGCTGTGGCCTTTGTCAGTCCCTATTAGTTATAGAGTTATTCTCTACATGATTGTTGGGAGTAATACTTTGATTATTGGGAGGTGCCAAAGAATATGAAAGTATTCTTGGTTAAATGCGTATTGCTATGCACTCTCACATCTCAGAAATGACTTCCCTACTCTCTTCAGCAAATAGTTTTATTTGATTAAAATTAAGTGTCTGTCTGAAAGGAAGAATTATTGTTTATCAGTTATTCGGGAAAAATTCCCTTATTTTACACACTCACATTGCATTGGCAATTTTGAAACGGTCCCACGCCCCATTAATACAGCCTGTTGCATCCATCTCTGTAAAATTCCAAGAGAGTCCTGCTCTCAACTTAGAAATAGCAACCTCTTTCCCCTTCCATTTCTTTCTAAAATGATGCAGTTAGATCACTGAGATTGATTCTTTAATCAAATCCGGACTCCATGATGACCCTCACTTTATGAACAGATAGCTGTTCAACATTTTTATTTTATAAAATCCAGGTGTACTGAAAAGAGCTCTTGTTCTTATGGTGTGGTATATGCTATTAGGTTTAGCATTATAATATATGTTTTTTCTTTTTCAGAGTGGTTAACCTCCATGTCATGTGCTGAGTAGGCTCACAGAGAAATACTTTTCTCTTATGATCTTGCTGCTGCTTTGAACTAACCATTTGGTGTGGCACCGCAGGAGCAAAATCAGTAGCATTTATGGATTCTAACAACTTATGTGTAGCCCAGAAGAGGAAAATCATGCCTTAAAGAGTGAAATTTACCATACATAAGATAAGGATCTATAACTGAATATTACATGGTATTGGATTTTTGTGATCTCTTATTGTTTAATTCTTGATGTTCCTTGTGGGTGGGGACCAAAGGCCATTTTAAGCAAAACAGAACACTGCTGTGATAATGATGTTAACTTACAGACAGTATTACCTGGGAATCTTTTTTCTTTGCTTTTTTTTTTTTTTTTTTGGCTAATGGCAAAACCTAGTTCAAAGTAGCCTATATCAAAATAGCTGAGTTTTTTTTCCTTTGTTGTTTTCTAAGAAGAGCTATTCATATGGCTTCTGCAGTTTAGGCTCCTGGCTTAGAAGACAAGCACTAGTTATCATCTTCTTATCTGTACATCGACCTCATTCTTTCCAAGTGCAAAAGGTATTCATGGGTCAGAAAGTCTACTAGAGGGAAAGTGCCCATTCTTCAGGAAGAGTCTAGCAAAAACTCTGACTATCCTAGCATTTGTCACTTGTCTGCCTTTGGGCAGTCACAATGGTCATGGAGGCAAGGTCACTTCACACTTGGAATACGTATTAGAATTCTGGATGGGTATTATGTAGGAGCTAGCAGCAAATAAGATCAAAACCAAACAAACAGAAACATGAAGGAAAAATAGGTAGTTCAACAAGGCCTAGGAAAGTAAGATTATGACTCGTATATACTATGAGGAGCTGAGAAAGGAGAAGGAGAATCAGGAGTAGGTTAGAATGGCAATGAAGTGGAATGAATGATAGGAAAACTTTATCTACTACAATCTAATGTGTTGCTTGAGGAGCCTATATTACTATAAACAGAGCCACCTAAATACAGACTAGTGAGATAGACATTTCTGTTATGGTTACATATGAAGTGTCCTCCAAAACTCATGTGTTGAGGGTTTGACTCCCAGTGCAGCAGCAAGGTTCAGAGGTGGAACCTTGAGAGGTAACTGGATCATGAAGGTGATGTCCTCATTAATGGTGGGACTCAGTTGGAGGAACTGAGTCACTGGGGGGTGTGGAAGTGCCTTTGTCCCTAGTAATCCTCTGTCTGTCTGTCTGTCTCTCTTCCTTCTATCTGTCATGGGATGAGCAGGTCTGCCCATCTTCCCATGGGTTCCCTGCCATGATATGCTGCCTCGCCACAAGCCCAGAAGTAATAGACTCAACTATTCATGGGTTTATACAAGAGCTAAAATGAATCTTTCCTCTTTTGAATTGTTTCTCTCAGTTATTTTATCACAGGGAAAGAAAGCTGACTACCATTTTGTTTTCTCTTGTTACACTGTGGACTTGGACAAATGTGCAGATTGATTGAGTTGCATTGTTCCATGAGTTCATCCAAGGATTTAAGCAGCTTCTGTCTTGCTCTATCTTGTCCAAGGACAGTTCCACATAGTAAAATCTCTAGTCTACAGGAATGAAAAAAGGAAAAGGAGGGGTAATACCTCCTCAAAAAACATTTTTCTTGTTACACACATGGCTTCTGCTTCCATCTCATTGGTCAAAACATAGTCACATGGCCACATCTACGTACAAGAAAGGCTAGGAAAATGATCTTTAAATAGGTAATCTTGTACCTAGATAAAGCTCAGGGGTCTTGTTATTATAAATTCTAGAGAAGATTAGAATCTACTGTGTCCCAAATGTGGAAGGTTTCTTAAAATAACAACAGCTCCAGTGGTGGTGAAACGAAAGTTTATTCAGTGTTTAAAGTGCTGATTAAAATATATGTAGCAGGTGAGTCTGGATGTAACCAGCAGATAGATATGAGTTGATATATTCCTGTTAGTTGTCAATCCCTTTTGATAGGACAGGCACCTTTTTCTTCACCACTGAGATTACATTTGGTTTGTTTCTCTGGTCTGTTTCTCTTTGATTCAGTTAAAACGAAAGGTATATTGGGTCTTTATATCATGATATTTTGTCCAATTTAACTGTGAGTAATAACGGTGAAGGGTGGAGAAATTCTTCCTCTGTGGGAAAAATGATATGCCTTGTGGCATTGATAATGAATCCATTTGTACCATCATCATTGTTTTGCCTCCCTTGTGTAATTTTTCTAGGCATTCTCTGGCAGTTTCCAGGAGTGGAAAATGCTGTCCCTCATAACATCTCTCCCGTTTTAGGCTAAACCAGTTTTCTCTTTCGAGGTCTCCAAGCAACAGAATCTTAAAAATGAAATATTCATTTTCTGAAACCTAATTTAATTTCAGCGATGACTGGGTTGCAGAGCTTATCAGATCACAGAATCTGAAAAATTCCCTGAATTAACAATTCTTTCCTAGTGATGGAGTTTTCATTGACTTATTTATTTATTTTTGCTGCATCTTGTTAAAATGTACACACTCAGTTTTAACCTTGGTCTGTCTGACAGTGATTTACTCATTTGTGATCTAGGAGTAATGAGAAACATTGCAGGCAATCATCTTGCTGTCAATAAATGAAATACATCATTATTTTTCTAAAACAGGGATTAGTGTTTCTCCCAAATGTAGCTACTAACCTGAGTGAGAAATGCACTATTCTTTATTTTTATTTTTATTTTTTTGAGGAAATTCTGAAGTATGGTAGTAAGGGATTCATCTTTCATAACTTATAAAGTTGATGAGTCATTACTGACATGTAACATCCAATTAAAGCAGTGACAAATGTAATTGTGTGTCATGCACTGTGGGGGTGATAAATTGTACCATGTTCTAAAAAGGCATGTTTTGGTAAATGCTGTTTTGCTGAGAGACTGCAATTACAGCCTGCTTTACAAAGGGCACCTTTGTTTTAAACACAATACAATAGATCTAAATAGAGAGATCAGGTTTACCAAAGACATTTCAGAGTACAGCTTCACCAGGCTAATGAGCAAATGAAGTTGTGCTATCATTGTCATTTCCATCTTAGCCAGAATCTATCTAAATTATTAAAAGTATAATTGTTTCTTAAAATTTCGGTCCAGATGACTTCATCTCTCTTTTAGTGACATGGGTCATTTTGGTTAATACTCTGTGTAGATTGTCAAAAGACTGTAGAAGTTCAGAAAACATTTGGTGAAATTGGCTTGTATCCAGGCAAATGGGAAGAGTTTACATCCATCAAATTTTACCCTTCTCTAAAATAGTTAAAGGGAGAGGGGGGTAGTTTAATTAAATTTTGACTTTATTAGATAATTTTTTACCTCTCCATATAAAACTTCCTTCCCTAACATCTATATTTTATGACCACGTCACACTGTTTTATGTGTGGATCTGGCCTAAAACTTGACCACTCCCAATATTAATCAGGAGAGTAAGATAAGTGGCGATGATTATACTCTTTATTTTAATCATATTTTTTCCTTAAAGTAAGTTTGATGAATATAGTAAATAGCCAAGCCAATTTTAGACAATTTTATTGCTGGCAAGTTTTCTTTCTTTTTGTTGAGTGTTTCCTAATAGAAATATAATAATACTCCTATAATAATGATGATAATAGTAGATCACATTGATTGAGAACATCTAATATTCTTGAAGTGATGACAATTTTGCTGCTTTGCAGGGCCCAAGATGTAATTCAGTGGTGCAACACCTGCCTAGCAAGCACAAGTTTGATTCCCAGTACAAAAAAAAAGAAACAAAAACTAAAACAAACTTCTGCTGTTTTGCAAATTGCATGAATAAGCATTCCATATCTGGACTTAGATTTATTTCTGTATTGGAAAGTAAATGATCTTTCTCTTTATTTTTATTTATTTATTTATTTATTTTTGTGGCACCAGGAATTGAACTCACAACCTTGCACCTACCAGACAGGCACTTAAGCCACTGAGCCAAACTCCTGGCCCTAGATTTTTGAGACAGGGTCGCACTATGTAGCTCAGGCTAGCCTTGCGCTTGATCTTTGTTTTTAAAAAGAGTGCTATATAACAGCAGAAATAGAGTACTGTATAAAAATGCATAGGCATTTTTCCTACAGCACAAATATTTCTAACAATATTTGTATATGAGGTAGATTGATTACAGAATGTAATTTACATTTATTGGTCTATTTAACGATGAGGAGAGTATTTCTATTTCCAGCTATCATGGATGTGTTGTCACATCTATTGCTGTAACACTTACCTGAGATTAGTCAACTGAGAAAGAGAGAAGGTTTATTTTGGCTCAGAGTTTTGGTGGCACGGTAAATAAACTACGGTAGTTGTATATGGGAGAGGAGGCCCATTCACTTTGTGGTTGAGCATGAAAAGGAGAGACAGAGAGAGACAAGGGCCCCGCAGTCCCCAGTCACCTACAACCATCTGGTAGGCCCCTCCCTTAAGCATTTCTGCCACCTCTTATAGTACCAAGCTGAGGACACAGTCTTGAACATATGGGCTTTTGAGGAAATAGTTAAGATTTGAACTATAGCAAAAGATGAGAAGACCAATCCCCTATTAAGAGCAACTAGAAAAGCTGAACAAAGTCTAAAAAGATATCTTTATGAAAGTATTGGAGGGATACAAGGGTAGAAATACTTCAGGGGATCAGACCTTGCAGGGAAGAAAATGCAGAGTTGAGTCCAATTGCCTAAGCCAAAGTGAGTTCCAATGCAAAAGTAGGTCAACGCAAAGAGGAGGAAAGGTTGAGTGGAAAGTAGCAGAAACAAACTTCAAAAAGGATAAGAATCTAAGTGGAAACTGTTGACAGTTTAGATGCAATGGACACACTTACAAAAGAAAAATTATTAAAGTTTACTTAAGAAGAAAGAGAAAATGTGGATAGTCTTAAAGAAGTAAAAAATCTTCAATAAAATTTTTCCCACTAAGAAACTCTGGCCTCAGAGGGGTTTACTTGTAAATTGGTCTAAACAATTAAAGAATAAATAGTAAATATCTCCTACAAGGAGAACAAATAATTCCTAATTCATTTTATAACTTCAGCATATTCTTGAAAGAAAAATGAGACAGCATTATAAGTAAGGAAATATACAGATCAATTTCTAAAAAGTATAGTGATGAAACAATACAATTTTCTAATAAATATTATTAAAAGATGTATGCAAACTAAGTTGGGTCTATCTTAAGAATCTAAGTTTGGTTTAACATTATAAAATCACCAAAATTTGCCATGCAAACAGCATAAAAGAGAATCATTTTGATAGATTATACTGTTATCTCAATAGACATAAAAATGTATTTGATTAAGTTCAACATCTATTCTTTAAAACCTCATGAGAGGGGAGAAATTAATACCTAATAAAAAGATATGCAAATATAATAAAATTCACACAAATAAAATTGCACACAAATATCCACAGTAAAGAGACATATCAGGACAAAAGTGTTAAGTATTTTCTCTCTGAAATCAGGAATGGGACAAAGATACTGGCTATCATCATTTTTCTTTCTTGCATTAATGGAGATTGAACCCAAGCCTTTGCACTGAGCCACATCCCCAGCTTTTTTTTTAACATTTGAATTTTGAGACAGTGTCTGCCAAGTCACTAAATTGCCCAGGCTGGTCTTAAACTAGCAATCTTCTTGCCTCAGGCTCCTATAGTGCTGGAATTACAGATATGTGCCACTATCCCTGGCTTCATCATTTCTACTACCTCCCTGTTTGAAGTCCAATGCAATAAGAGAAGACAGAGAAATAAAAGTATTTGGATTGGAGAAGTAGACATTAAAATGTCAACTTACTCTACTTTATTTTGCTCACTTTCTAAACTGGGCTAACAGCTGAGGGCTTTCTGCAGGCAGTGCCCCTAGCATTTTATTAGTGCTTCAGATGAATGGTCATGTTATCCCTGCTTGGAACAGCATTGTCCAATAGTTGGTGGCTATGAGTTATAAAATCTTATAAAGTCCTGGCTCTCTTGCTTCAATCTGGGCATCCTAGCTTTAGCATTCTTAAAGGCTGAGGAGTTTGTTGAAGTGATATCAGAGCCCAACTTCTCTATCTCTTCAGGAGTGTGGATCCAAAAAGCTATTTAATAAGCCTACTGCACACTTGTCTGTACTTCAAATTCTACTTTCTAGAGGAACAAACCTGTAACAATTGACATAAAAGTGACTGGAGATAGCAGATAGTAAGGTGAGGCTCTCTCACTGCCTGAGTGGCAAAGAGGGCTCATTATTGTTGGCAAGTGGGATACAGATCATCCCTGGCCTAAGGGAGCAGTGCAATTATCGGATCCTTTTACTCGTGACCTGGGATAGTGTATTGGCAGAAGCGAATCCACAAGCTGGTGCAATAGACATGCAGGCATCTGAGAAACAGGACAGTAATCACCACATAAAGGACAGTGGGCTTGGATAACTGTTGCTAAGCTCCACTGATGTCTCAGAAAAGCTAACAAAAGGTGGAGAATGATTAATTGGCAATGAAAAGGTGAAGAGGAGCTCCAGCAGGCCTCTTTGGTAGCTAGGAAAGAGTGGCAGAGCTCCAAAAGCTGAATACTAAACTTAATCATGTTTTTTATATCTGGGCTCTGATTATGAAAGAGGAGAATAAAAGTGGATTAAACCTTGCATATCAAGATGTCCCTGAACCTCTGAATCTACAGAATTGGTGCACATGTCCTGTAATGGGTTACTGTCTCCCCTTATTTGACATTTTTGTCAGTACATTTTTCCCTTACGAGACATATGCCTAGTCCTCCTCCAGTTATCCCTCCTCAGTTTCACTGTGGCCCATAAGCCTCTGAAGAACAAGGGTCAAGACCAATATAACTCGGGTGGGGAAGTATTGGGTCCAATAATAGACAAAAGGGGTAGAATAGAAAAAGATGTAAGGTTTAGCTAACATCCACCAGAGTGCTGAAACCTGCAGAGACTAGAAAATATGCATGGGACTGTATTCCGAGGGTTCTGGATCCAGACAGAGAACTTAACAGTCAATAATAAAGAGTTTATAGGCTGGAAAATGCGTGGTCAACACAGAGTTTAACATCCTGGCAAGGACCCTAGAAGATGACACAAGTACACTATTAGATGGAAAAAATGGTGGCCTGCACAAAATGAAGTTGAAATGCCAGCAAAGTCAGAAATTCCAGTGAAGAATCACTGTGCAATTTAATGGAAAGAGGGAATAAAGGGCCCAGAACCCTGGTTTCTTTAGGTAGATCTATGACATGAAGCCGGAAAACGCATCAGATGTCTGGGCCTGAGGCAAGGTCTGATGGATCTACTACTGCTTTTCAAATAAGGCAGATTCCAGCATCCACCACAGACCCCTCCAAGTACCACTCAGATTTACTTCATACAGTTTGAGCATCCCTAGTCTGAAAGTCCAAAATTCAGAATACTCCAAAGTTAAAAGTTTTTGAGTGCCAATATGATGTCACAAGTGAAAAACTGCACACTGTGAAACTTTGTTTCATGCAAGAAATTATTGATAGTGTTACATCAAATTACCAGCTTCTGTGTATATGAAATGTGAATTTCATATTTAGACTTGGATTCTATTCCCAAAATTTATCGTTACATATATGCAAACATATATGTACAATTTCTAAAATTAGAATTTCTGAAATTCTAAGTACCTCTGGTCTCAAGCATTTTGGATAAGGGATACCTAGTCCATACCTTCTGAGAACTACAGCCTCTGGAAACTTCATTGGCTTCTT
Source organism: Dasyprocta punctata (assembly GCA_004363535.1). Classification (NCBI taxonomy): domain Eukaryota; kingdom Metazoa; phylum Chordata; class Mammalia; order Rodentia; family Dasyproctidae; genus Dasyprocta; species Dasyprocta punctata. Next base: position 58,063 of record RJWM01002912.1, read on the forward strand.
TTTCCAATGGAAACTTAAAAGACTAGTAGGATAATTTGTAGATCCTTTCATTTGCAACTGATTTCTGGGCTCTGACTCTCCTGTCCTCCCTCTTTCCCTTCCTCTTCTCCCCTCACCAGCACTTCTGGCGGACTCAGTGGCCTACATGGTGGTGTAACACAGATCCTTATTCTAGAGCAATCTCAGTTCCTGGCCACCATGTCTTTTCCAAGCCATGGCTACAGAACTTGTGGATTTACAGGTGAAATTGGACAGAAGAGCTCATCAGGCATCAAAAGGGGTCACCTGAGTACAACATTCTATCCTGCTGTCATTGTATAACCACAGTTTGCTTATTCCTGAGGTTAAGGCAGACAAAGATTTCCTTAAAGGTCATTAACTCTGAGAGGAAAAAAAAATCTCATATATTTTATCACATAAAATCAAGAATTTTTGTAGACCAAAAGACAACTTTAAAGCGGTGAGACATAGTGAGACAATAGATTTTCTAGATATATAACTGATATATATATTTATGTGTGTGTGTATATATATATATCTATATATATCTATATATATATCTATATCTTTTCTTTTCCCCCCTGTAAATCACTTAGAAGAAAAAAGTTAACAGTAGAAAATGGGCAAAAGATTTGGACTTTTTGCATAAGAAAATACTCAAATAGCCAAAAAAGCATTTGAAAAGCTACACCTCATTAGTCCAAATGAAAATACAAGATAATACCATAGTAGGTATCACTACCCAGATATGATAAAGTCCAGGTGACAGAAAGAACCCAGAGCTGGGAATTAATGGATATGACTGAATGCTTATTATCTGCTGGCTTGCAAGTGTAAAGTCTATATGGTTACTTTTTCTACTATGGCCGAACATGCAAAATATTGTACATTAATCAGACATGAATGCATATTATACCAAAGGCTTGCAACAAATGCTTTTGAACAAAAGGTATTCATAATGGCAGCATTTTTAATAGTGCAAAATCATAAATAAGAGTATAATGGAGAAGTAGGTTGTAGCATTCTCAATCAAGAATGTGTATGTGTGTGTGTTCACACACATTATATATGTTCCATTTATATACACATAAAAAGCAGGCAAGACCAATCCATGGCAATGAAAAAGAGAACTTGTCATTGCAAAAGGGCCCCAAGAGGAGTCATAGAGGCAGTGGTAGCTTGTGAGTTCATTTTCTCAGTACCTACATTGGTATGTTCAGTTAGAGGAAATTCATTGAGCTATACACTTATGATTGTGTACTTTACTGTATACTTTAGTTAAAATGTTAAAATAACTTTATGCAACCAGTGGAATTCATGAACCAGCAACTTCTACCTGAATGAAAAATAAAACGCTGGATTTAAGATGGAACCTTTTTGCTTGAGTGGCTTTGCATATTGGTTTTTGTATGTTCCACTGCACACCAAGCTTGTTCCAACATTCATAAACCCAGGTGTTCTCTAGCTCTCAACATGTTTTTCATCATGGTACCAATGATTGTTTGAATTTTTTTACCTTCCCTAATGTAAGGTCAACTTGGGGACAGCAGAGATCTTGTCTTTTGCTTATTACTGTGTTCCCTGCACTTATATCAGTGCCTGGCACATGAAAAGACCTCAAAGTACTTGCTAAATAAATGAATGAAGCAAAGTTGTCAAGAATAGGCATTATTAAAAGACAAAGGCCTTTTTCCAACACTGGATTTTTTTTTCAGTGATATTTACATTTTATAGTTAAGCACAAGCACCTGCACTTAAATTAGTGTAGAAAATATAATTTTGTTACTATAAACATAAAGCTCTTGATGCTGTAATTTCTATTTTGTCCATCAAAAAAAAACCCCATTTTTGAACAATATTTTTCATAGCGATCATTCTTAGGGAGGCAAACCACACATTAAAGCAGAAAAGAATGAACATAGTAAGGTAACAAAGCGAAAGAACTGTAAGTCCTATGAAAAGTTGTTCTGGAACTGAAGCAACTAGGGAATTTTCCTGGGGAAGATGGAATTTGAACTGCCATGAGGGCTGAGCAGAATATGAGGAGGGACCAAGTGTTGACACAAGCATGGCAGGTGAGGCCTGTGTCCGTATTCCTCTAGTTGGGGTCCAGGGTAAACTAATGAAATGAAGATCCATCATTGAAACTCAGAAGGAGGAAGAAGAAATGTGGTTCAAGAGCCCAACATACATGTTTCGGGACATATAGGTCACTGCCTACCTCTCCTGTCCCCAGAACCATGTTTGCTGTTATTATTGATTGTAAATAAGCCACGTTTTAGCTTTCTTCATGGGTTAGTCATAAGGTTTGTTATGATGATGATACTATTGGATGGTGTGTGTGTGTGTGTGTGTGTGTGTGAAGTGATTATCAAAAACTACTTTGACTTTATAAATTAAAAACTACCTTATAATAATAAAAGACACATTAGCAGGAATGATGGGATATGTGTGTTCCAAACAAAGGGGAGTATTTTGAGAATTTTGAGAGGGGATTAATGGCAGTGTGTTTTTTACTGTAATAAATTTTTAAAGTTTAGACATTCATCATCGTTTTTGATTATCCTTCCCATACAGGTGTACATGCAACACCCCTGAAGTTTGTTCACTAAATCACCAACCTCATCTCTTTCAGTAGCACTAGTACTAATCTTTCTGCATTAATTAAATAATAATTGAATATCCATTGTGAGCTAGAGACAGGGACAGAAAGATGAAAAGATGTGGTTTTAAATTTCTCTCAGTATCAAGTAGGCAAGAAACATCTACCCAACTGATTACCACTTAATAGGCTATGTGCTTTGTCAGAATTATATTTGAGGTGAAATCAAATAAAGGGAGAGAGTAATTAAAATGAGCACAGGAGTGGCCAGTGGCAAGGACAGGCAATGTGACCTTTTGGTAGTCCTGGACACTGGGACTTATTTAATTGTATTGGTGACGTAGTCATTGTCAAATCTGAACAAATCACAGGGGAAAACAATGAAGGAAAAGCATGAATTACAAATGAAAGCTTCCATGTTGAAACCAGCCAGAAAAAGTGGCCAATTTTGCTTATTGAGTTAAAAAACAGAAAATAAAGAAGATATGCTATACTTTAAGAGTAGATATATTGTGCATGCATCTAGATGAACTGGTTCTCTTGAATACCAGGCTCTCATTTTTCTTGGAAACAAGTAGATTGGACTTGTTGGTTGGCCATAGTCCTCAATCAGCTCTTCTCATGCCCTTGTTCTTCTTTTTGGCCCCTGTAAAGCTTTTTAAGTTTATCCTTATTTGATAGGGTGGGTGGTTCAAAGGCCAGCTGAATGTGTTGTAATACGCAACGCTGGCTGAAAAAAACCTATGGTTTGGATTATATAAAAATGTTATATATTTATCAGGGAAGACCATTAACTTAGTGTCATTGCCAAAGCATTAAAAGGACCCTCTGTGGAATTGTGCACTCACTGATTAATAAGAATGCAATCATTAGCAGCATTCATGTCCTTAATATACTTCATTATATCAGAGTGATTGTGAGGATAAAAATACGATAACAAGTTTAAGTGCACTGTAAAATGGTTGTAGTTTACAAATACAAGGGAGAATGTAAAGAACAAAGCAATGAATGAAATAAAATTGTCATAGTGACAGAATTAATTTGAACATGTGAAAGTCAGGGAAAATACTAGCATTTGAGGGAACTCTCTTAATTTTAATAAACAATAGAATAAGTATTGTACTGGGCAGGATGGGGAGGCATTGGGTAGGGACTGTCCTGGTAGAGTTCTTGTGCTATGTCAATAACAAGGTAAGGTTACTACGAGTGAACTTAATCGTTGCTCACCCTGGTCATAAGGCCCAAGCCACATCTCAGGCATTCTTAGAAATTCCTGCTGACAAACCTTTTAAAGATCCACCCTTTTATGAATCTAAGTCTTTCTTTGAGTCTGCCAAATAGTAAAGAAAATGATAGATTAAACAAAAATAGCAAAATTAGAAGCCACAAACAGTATAGTAAATCAAAGCTTATGAGAAACTCAGTGGTGGATGTACCTTTCCCTGGCATTTAATCCAGCAAGTGGAAGTGGCTTATGGTTAATGTGTAGGCTGGTTGTTTTCACTTCCTTATCGGAATCTTGGCTGATTCAATAGCAGCTATCTTTTTTGTAATTAGTAAAGGTAAAACACACACACATTAGTAGCATAACTTTGCAAGCAGTAAATAGGAGGCCCCTTCTTTTTCTGGAGAAAAGGACTGGAAAGGAAACTGATGGGCAGGAAGAGTAGAGACAGAGTAATTTTTCTTTCTGAGCACATTATCCAGAAATTTCACCTTTTTAGAAATTTGTTTCATAAGTTTATATGATGAAATTAATGGTTGTAGAGTCTAGAATAAAAGGATGTCAAAGGAGGTGGTGTGAAACCAAAATGGTAGGAAGATAATCCAAATGTGGTGCCTTTTAATATGTGCACTCTCTTGCTACTCAATCAAGCAGACGCACTTTCCATAACCTTACAATCTACCCTGAAGAGAGGAAACTCAGTTTAACTGGTGGTGGTGGGAGTTGAATAACGTTTCTCCTTTCAGTGAGCAAGTTTATTAAAGAATGAAAGGCAGATGCCCTAGAACAGTGAGTCATAATCACGGCTGTCCAACAGAAACACTATGAAATTTTTTTAAAAATATACCCAGTCTAGCCACTCTCCTTCAACAATTTAAAGCAATTTCTGGAGGTGGGTTTTAGCCACCAAGATGTTTGAAAAATGTTGAGTATGGTGTTGCACTCCTGTAACCTCAGCATTTTGAGAGGCTGAGGCAGGAAGATTGCAACTTCTAGTCTACGCTGGGCAACTAAATGAGACTCTGTCTCAAAAGAAAAAAACAATCCAAGGTTGGGAATGTAGCTCAGTGTGAAAGCCCTGGATTCAAGCCCTAGATTTTTGTTTGTTTGTTTGTTTATTTTAAAGGTAGTTCAAAGTGTCCTCAAGTGATTTTAATGTGCAGTCAATGAGTAAACTGAACCCTTCAAAATTTAGGTCAGTTTCTGAAGTCTCAGTGTCCATTACAGTGACATAAACAGTGTCCACATCAGCTCATAAGTTTGTGGTCAGCAAACTTCTCCAGATAGGAAAGGAGAATCCCAAACAGGCTTCTGAGAAGTGAGTGCCTACCATTTTTTTGTCTTCCCCAGCATCTATAAACTCCTCCTTTTTCACGCTCATGAATGCCCACCACTTTTTTGGGCAGTGGCAGTATTGCAAGACTTTTTTACCTAATCACTCTTTTACCTCTCACCCAAGATGGTCATCTGAAGCTTCAACCTGGTCCATTAGGAAAAAGCTCCTTACCCACAGTGACTGAATCAGGAACAGACATGTGAGCAGATCCCAGCCAACAAGGGACAAGATTCCTGGATCACTGGGAGCTGCACGGAAGCTTTTGGGATTTAGAGGCATTGTGTTTCCTCTCGTTCCTTGTGGGAGGAGCTAGCCTTGTGCAGTGGGGTTCTACCAGAGAGGAGAGAGAAGACAGCTTGGGTCAACTCTGACCAAAAAGTAAATGCAACTAAGAGGTTATAAAAAAGTTTTCTTTCTGTGTTTGTCCTTGTAACTATTACAAAGACTTCTGAGTTAACTTTACACGGTTTTATGTAAGAAATACTTCCGCAAAGCAGTAGTTCAACCTCAGGCTTGATATTAATCCTTGTGCTAAAAGACCAAAGATTGTTGCTTCAGAATGTCTGGTGCAATCCTCATTTTTGCTTTTGAAAATCTTGTCTTTGCCTCAGTCTCTTTGAAGATGCCCATAGTTTACCCTGGCACATATATGCCCGCTGTGTTGCTCTTCTATTACCTAATAAATATCGTGGTGCTTTGGAGAATCTCTGGTATTGTTTTTGGATTAATGATCTTAGCCTCCATTTCTTTACCTTTTGGGGCAGGGACAGCATGGGCAGCCATCTTGAAGGCATCACAGGTCCCATTGTCATGGGTGTGGGCAGACATGTTTCTTGCAGGAAATGCTGAGTCCAAGGAGTGCCTCCAAACTGATACTGTGACCTAATTTCTGCTTTGGTTCAATGAGAACCAATTCAAGCTTTCCCTCCTATCATGGTCCAGTGTCACAAAAGACAAGCAACTGAAGACTTTAGCTACCAGTCTTCATTCTGCACTCCATTTTGAATGAAAATACATTGTAAACCTTTGGTGGTTATCAAGAGTGGAATAGCTAGCAGTTATGGAGGACTTAGTGTGGTGGATATTATATATGTAACTATATGCTTCAAACTTATGTGACATACCCGATATGTTCATTTTATCCTCATTACAAGCACAGGAGGTTATTACTATTATTTGTTTGTTTAATCTATATGAAAATCAAGTTACAGAGCAATTAAATAATTTATGTACTGACATACAAGTATGGAGTAGCAGACAGGGATTCCAACCCTAGAATTTGTATTCTAGAGCCTGGGTTCTCAAGCAGAAAGTACCATCCTAGCCATTGGCAAGTCACCTTTTCAGGAGTGTGTGTATGTGGTCACCCATTTTCTTCTCCTGAATGGAATGTTTGCTTTGCTAGACTTGGGTTTGGCTATATAAATACATATTGATTTGGAGGAGCTGTTTCACGGGTGAGGGGTAGCATAACTCAGGAATCAAGCTGAAATGTTTCATTCCCTGGACACACTTATTTCTAACTAGAACTCTGAATTGCAACCTACTTAGCACCATTGCCTCCAAGTTGGAGCTTTCCTCCCAGGGAATTGGAGGAGGGGGAAGAGTATTAGCACTTCCTGTCTTTCCCAAGAGACTTATGTTGTACACTGATTCCACTTTGTTGAACTTGTCCTTCCTTGCCCTGAATAGCCCAGTGGTACAAAGAGAATATAATCTTACTCTTTGCCAAACCTTTTTTGCTTCTTCTTGGTAAGGTTGAAAAACAAAGCGTTTCAATGTGGTTATTCTCTCCTGTGGTTGGAGGCCAGCCCTAAAATTAAAAAAAAGAAAACATTAAAAAAAAAAACCTCTTGTGTTTGAGATTTAAGAAAACAATCACTGCACAGCAAACCTTGATATGACTCTTAGTGGCCATTTACCTGATTAATATCCTTTTATGCTACAAGACAGCCTGAGACACAGTGCTTTAATGAAAGCCAACAACAAAGTGTGGACCAGGTGTGTTACTAAGGAACAATCTCTTATGTGATTTAATTAGTCAAAGCATTGCATGGAGCAATTATAAGCAACCTTACAGAAGTGGCAGCACTATGGAGCCCTCTGCTATAAATTGGATTTTTAAAGAAAGACATCATGATTTAATAACTGTGTATCTCCGGTGAAAGAAGAAGCCTCTCTTTAATTGGGAGCAAGAAGAAAAAAAAATATATAACATGCTAATCACTGTTTTTAGATCTTCCTTTGCCTCCTCCAATCTCTTACTGGAAGAAAAAATAACAGTTTCTAGGAGGACTTTAAAAGGGATTGTTTCTGCTGTGCTTGATTTTGTTTCTTTCATTCCCTGAACTCCTTATTCAGTATCATCGTTGAAGTTTGCATCCAATTGGTGTGACAACTTTGGAGAAAACCTGAAATCTTCCCATCTGATCAGGCAGAATGCAGGACATTCTGTGATTCGAAAAGTTGGTGTTTTATTGTATCATTACATATAAAAAGAGTTGAGAGTTGTGATGGTTTGATGGGCCCCCCTTTTTTAATCCTCATGCCTTGGTTTAATGATGTGTCAATCTGCCATGAAAAGATTGACTGGCATAATGCTTATTACTTAAGATAAAGATAGATCTCTTGTGTGATGTAGGAGCTTTACAATAGATAGGGTCTTATCAGGGAAAGTCTGCCTAACCCAGGTAGGATTTGTGACTGACTTCTACATTTCAGTTCTCTATACCTCTACTTAAATTAAGGAGACAAGAATTCAAGAGGGAAATAAAGATTTGAGAACTAAAGTTGAGACATCTCTTCTCCATCCAGTTCCTGTGATGCCAGCTTCCTCTTTTGGGAGTCTGGGGTGAATCTGTACACACTGAGGACCAGAATGTCCTCAAATGCGAGAAGCTAAACATCATATATACCCCCAGAGTCCTTTATCTCTGTGTCCACTGGGTAATGCTGGGTGCGGTCACTTTGGATTCTGTACTCTGTACAGATCTCTTAATATATAAAGTACTAAGATTCAGAATCTCACTTTGGGATTTTGTTACTTCACCCCAGTGATATATTAGAGAGACTAGGTATTGGCAATACTAGTTGTTAGAATCAGGGATTTGTAAATTGTGGCCTGCCCAGGGTTCCCCCTTTTTGTCAAGAGTGTTTCATTAGAACACAGCCACACCCACTCATTTCTGTAGTGTCTATATTATGCTACAAGACCCAGTCGAGTGATTTCTACAGAGACCATCTGGCCCTAAAAACCTAAAACATTTACTATCTAGCTTTTAATGGCAGACCCTTATAAGGTGTGAGGGATGACTTCTAAAGACCAGTCCTTGCTTTCAGAGTCTCTTTGCAAATGACCCTAGAGGGAACTGATTTCTGTATTTCTCAGTGCCCCAGTGGCTCAGGCTGAGAAGGACTTGAACAATAGGGAATTAGTTCACTTCAACACACTACAAGGTCACTGCCAAGCTGGAGATGGAATTCCTCGTGCAATTCGAGTTCACTTATAAGCCTCCCTTAGCTTTTGGGGAATTATGGGTTTATAGAATGGATCAGAGGGTAACAGTTTCTAGACTACAAAGCCATATACCGTAAGCTAATTTTTTTTGGTAGATAAAATACATGTGGCTTGCACATACCATCTTTTTAATATATAATTTTTAATTTCAAAAAAGTACATGAATTCTATTGCTGAGAGTATTTGAACAGTGAAGATGAGGTTAATGACTTGGGCATGTGCACTGACCAAACAGGTAGATGCCAGCCTGAGTCAACGAATGTGACCTGATGTTCTGTCTCTGGGCAGTGTGATTCTGCAGACCACCCTTTTGACCCCCACCCCTGACTCCCATCATTTTGCTTCCTTCTCCTCTGTTCTTGATCTGGTACATAACTTTGTGGAAAGTCTTGTTGGTTTTTACATCCACACTTACTGAATTTGGAGTATTTCTGGGATAGTTTTTATATCAATGGTGTCACAGTGTAAGTGTGTGTTACAAAACTGTTTTTTTTTTTTTTTAGTAGATCCTTCAGTCTAATACAGATGGGGTTACTTTATTCTTTTTAGCTACTGCCTGGTACAAGTGTTCTTAAATAGCTGTAAGTGCAACTTTTTAAATGAATTCAGATACTGTTATTAATAAAACATTAGAGTATTTAAAGTGTCAATACATTCACTTATCATGGAGAACTGAGAAATATTCCCTGTTTAAAAGAGCAACAGAAAACATAAAGATAAAATGTGTGAACTCACATATTCAGTATTAGTCTGGTTAGGCATAAAATTCTTTGGAAAAATCAACAAAGGAAAGCTAGAAACTGACAAAGTCATTAACTTTATGGAGTGAACTAGGAGACGGGGTAAGTAGGAGATGAGCCTTTAGCAGATTTAGAATTTTGAGTCATGTAATCATAGTATTGTTCAAAAGAATAAAATATAATACTAACAAAAGCAGAAAAAGTGTCTTGGTGGTTGATACTGAAGCACTCTGGGTCAGGCCTATGACCCCTAACAGTTGTTCTCCTATCAGACCAAATAATTGAGTACTTAAATTACTATCAAAAACCTCAGGGGAGGTCTGGGGCTTTCCTGAAATAAAGTGCAGAATGAAAATCTTTTCTTGAAAGAAGAACTCAACATAAAATATAGATCCACTAAATTAAAATCATTTCATTGAAACTTAAACAAATAATCCCTGGAGAGCTTAGCCCTGCAAAGAGCAGCTGCTATTCCTTGGGTCCCGCCCCTCCCCAGTCTGCGTTTGACCTTGGGGTCCCAGGGTTCATCTGCTCAGATTCACTCCTCCTATTCCTTTTGACCCGTGAGTGGCAGGGGGCTGGGTAGCAGCTGTCTCCAAGAGTCAGTGAACCCAGATGCCAAGGCTAGGACCTCAGGGGTGAGCCTCCACCTTCTTACCAAACAGCAGGGTTGAGGAAGGATGCTTTATCTCCCACTTCACCTCTGAGGCCTATAAGGATCCCTAGAAAAGTTCCCAGCTAGGGGGAGAGAAGTTTTTAAGTACTTCTTATCAAAGGGAATTCATTCAGACTAACACCTACATTCCTCTTAGTATTACCTTGTATAAAAACAACAAATATTTATAGAGCATTGACTATATGCCAAGAAGTTTATTAAGAGTGGCATTTTGACTGATGATTGAGGTATATACTGACACTATACCCATTTTACTGATGAGGAATCTCAAAATTGATTTACCCAGCTGTCGTACTTTCTTGTATCCCAAAGGCCAACCCTCACATTTGTATGCCGGAATAAATATTCCTATTTCCCTCATAAAGGATGAGATGCACCCAAAATCTTGCACTGGGAGCTGTCAAATGTAATTTTTAATCTCTGGAATGATTGGCTTGGAGCAGGAGAACCACTCAATCAGGACCAAGAAATGTATTCAGAGTCTTCTCTGTGTTGTTGCAAACTGGAAAAGATAAAGACTGATAGTCTTGTCTTCAGCGACAGAGGGCCTGCAGAATGGTGGTCCAATAAGATTATAAGGGAGTTGAACAATTCCCACTGCTTGGTGATGTCCACATTCAGTAGCACAATGTGTGACACAGCTGTTTGTGGTGACACTGGTGTGGACAAATGTACTGCACTGTGAGGCATATAAAAGTGGAGCACATCCCATTATGTACAGTGTGTAAAACTTGATAATGATGATGAACGACTATATGACTGGTGTATTTCTGTAATATGGTTCTTTATCATTATTTTAGTGTACTCTTTCTCATTAAAGAAATTTATGGTAAAACAGAATGTTGCACTATGCCAGCAGCAGCTTTGTAGGTTTTATGTGTACTATGCCCATTCCTTGCATCAAGAGGCCATGTCCAGGGAGTGACCATGCAATCTAGTTTTGTATAAATACCCACTATGGTGTTCATGAAACCAGCAAATTGCCTCAGGACTAATTTCTCTGAACATACGCTATCATTTACACATGATTCTATTAATATCAAGTATATTACTATAGAGGTGAATTTACTTTGCACCAGGACTGTATTCTAACGTGTCCACTACCACATTTATTCACAGTAATCCTATAGGAAGAGATTTATTACTTCTCCTATTTTACAGATGAAAAAACTGAGGCCTAGAGAGATTCAAAGTCTTATGGGTAATAAAATGATGGGGTTGTGTTTCACGTGCAGTATTCTTTTTACATCATATATTGTATCTTACCATATACAGTCTAATAGCTTGCATTATATTTTATGTCAGGTCATATCATGTATGTTATGTTACATTCCCTCATAGAAGTATGTAATACCAACATGATTTAGCATTGGTTACATTAATTTTGATCACTTGTTTAAGATATTTGTTAGGTTTTGCCATGGTTTTTCTTTTCTCATAGACTATTTTTGTAAGTACTGTAAGTCAGGAGTTATATTTCACTGCCTTCTTGGGGTGTGTTTACACATCAAATTTCTAACTCTTCACAGAGAAAGACTTTTCTCTTTTCTCCATTTATTTATTTATTCCAGTATATATGGACTTACATCTGTATGGACTCTTATTTATTTTTATGTTTTGTGTTATAATCTAATCTACATAATTTTGTTGCTAAAATTGTTCTGATTTAGCCACTGAGAGTCCTTTTGGGTTGACTCTCATGTGACTTTACCATAGCCTTACCCCTTTTTATTTTGAGTATTTCTTTAATTTCTGACACAAGAAAACCATCAAAATCATCTTGCTTTTTTGTGCCCCAGCTGTACAATCAATTGTTTCTCTGGGAAAACGGTTTCCTTCCAATGAACAGTGGTATTTAGAAACTAAGATCTGGACTCCGAGTGTGCTCATTATAAACTGGTATGTCCCTGGTCATAGGCTCTATTTGTAGACAAATATATGTAAGGATACTAACCAACATATACACACATCTTTGTAATTACTCCTTGATCTATCTACCTCCTTACATACTATAGTTTCATGAGTTTATGCTGATATCTCTGATGCTAATTGAGCACAACAATTTCTAACTTTTCTTCCCTTACGTATTTGTAATTGCTTTCTGATAGTGAGAAATCTGATTCTTATTATTTACCACTTATTATTTACTTATTCTTTCTGCTTTTATATACATGTAGCTCCAGAACTGTTAGTACACATTCCTAAGGGAAATAAATTACCAAACAGAATGCAATGATAATTTATTTGTCTTCAGCCTTACAGTTGCTAATCAAAGCACAATTTTTTGTAGTTTCTTGTGTGTGTGTGTGTGTGTGTGTGTGCACATGTGTGAGTGTGTGTGTCCAAGGTCAACACCATACTGTTTTAAGGAGTGAATAAGCAAAACTGGGAAGCAAGTGCATTGTGGTCAACATTAGTGCTGCTCACTGATATTATTTGTTCTCTTCTTTAGGTTACATGGGAGATCTAGGTTCCTTTGCCCTCATGGATTAGGTTAGAACAATTTCTTCTTGATATGTGATTCTGCTGACCTTTCTTCCTGTGCCTTGATGATTTTACAAGCATCATTTATTATCAAAGTAACTGACTCATTTTAAGGAAGGCCAATGTCTTGGAAAAGCACCTAGACTCATAGTGAAGTTCATGTGAGAATTAGACATTGTTGTTTTAAACTTTTCAGATTTTAAAGCTACTTGTCATTGCAGCATGGCTTGCCTTCCTTGATATACAGATAAACATAATTAAAAGTGATAAAATATAGGAAATAAACTCCAGTATGTTCCATAGGGAAAATTTATAGGTAAATGTTGTAAATTGTTCTTAAAGTTATCTGTGTTCACAAATCCATTTGGATGTCTGATGGACATCATTGTCATTCTTCTCTCCAGTGCAGAAAGTCAGATGGGCACAGTAATTTGCCTGCAATTGTAGCTGGGTGCATGGATTCTGAAGTCTGTCCAAACTGCATGGTTTGTCTGTGGTGGATTGACTAACCGTCAGCTTGTAACACCCCACTGAACTGAATCAGGGTGGTTCTGGGTGTGGAAGACCCACCTGAGGGTTGTTGCCAACAGCATAAAAGGACAACTGGAGAGGAAGATGATGTGCTGTTGATTCTGCCGGAGAAGCTTGTCATGCTGGTTTTCTTGATATGAACTCAGCTATTCTATCTTTGGAGGAGCTCAGTTCCTCACTGTCGCTGAGTGTGGCTGCAGATCTTTTCAGGGGAGCGCTGGTCCTTACCTTGAGCATTGCTTCCTGGCTCCAGTGCAGATCACTCAGCCTGCTGACACAGATCCTTCAGCCAGTTGGCTCAAACTTTGTAACTTCCACCACTGACCTTTGGGCCTTTCAGTGCAGATTCTTGATATAGATTTGCATGAAACATTGTTGTGGGTTCTAGGTCTCCAGCTGGACTTGTGGAGGACATTACCATGGGATCCAGGCCATCACCTGGATTCTTTGGGTCTCTAGTGTGCTGACAGATCTCCTGCACTCTTCTGCATTTGACTTTTTGGGTGAATGTTATGAGCTATTCCTAGAAATTTTGTGTCCTATATTAAATCTATTCCATTGCAAACCCTGCTTACTATACCATCTCAATTATGCAACTGATAACTCACTCACAGCTGCCAGGTGGGAGCATGAGCTCCTTGTCAGGGCAAACTTTTCTGTTGTGCAGATGAAGGTCATAGGAAAGAGTTTCTCAGAGAAAGTGCTGCTTATTTTGAAACTCAATGGGAAGGCAGAAGAGGATGGGAGCCACATTTCAGGTGGAGGTCAGTGGCAGAAGAGGTTTTTAAACTCATATTCTATTATGTAAACTTCAAGGTGACAGCAATGCTCGCTCTTCTGAATCTCTACTCACTGTTTTTGGGAAGCAAGATGGGATCCTAACCGTGATTTAATGAAGGGAACAAGGCTTTAAAACCCTTAAAACTGTATGCAAGCTCTGTTACCTTCTAATCAACAGGTACCTCCTCCCATGAGTGAAGTGAGGCAGGAGGACAGTCGGGGGTGGAGTGGACTGCACGGAACCAAAGTGGGCAGCTGCTACAGGGGACTGTGAGTTCAGTGTTTCACAATTCCAATTTTCTAAGGAAAAATGTAAGTCTAGAGGTTCTCTTGGGAAGTGTTACGATTAAAACAAACAAAACCAGAGCAGGTAGCAGCCAGAGGTACTATGTACAACCTGGTAGATTGTATTCTGATTAAAGGCTTTAAGAGCAGGTCAATCCATATGTACGTGCGCAGAGAGGGCTGTAGATGCCTTGGCCAGGCCATGTCCAGCCTGCAGTCCTCTGGTTTGTGCCTCTAGCTTGGGAGCTGCTTGCTTTCTATTTCCAGCAGGTCTTTCTGTAAAGTGGTACGAAGAGCTTTTGAGTCACACCCAAGCCCAGGCAACCTGCCCCTTTGCCTCTGTGTGAAGTCCCAGTTCCTGTATGGCTGGCATTTGGTAGAGCACACAGGAAGCTGCTGCTGGCCGTTCTGAATTCAGGCTGCTGGACACTTCTCAGCAGTGACTTACTGTACAGCGTCTGTTTTCATATCTGTTCAGTACCTGATTTTTTCAGGAGGCCATGCAAATCTAATCACATAACTCTTGTCAGCTCTAAGGATGGAATAAAAACAAAAGCAGGGTAAAATTACACATTATGAACACTCCCTGCACCGCACACATAATAGTAGTAATTTGGATAGAGGCAAGTGTCTAAGCTATCATTAGGGCACTAATATATTTCGCTAGCATGGTTTCACATACCAGTTATTCATTCCAGGAGCCACTCCTTGATGGAGTTTTCTGTTTTTCTTCCCTTTGCTTGGATCGTATGGCTTTCAGGGCAACAAAAATGAGTAGAAAGGTGTTTTGAGTTTCCTCACCACAGCAACAAGCTTGCATTCTCCCTGCTGGACCCCTGAGAGATGTAATCAAACAATCATTCAAAGTGACTGTCAACCCAGATCTGGCTCTGTCTTATGGAAAGGAGGAAGGAATTCTCATGACCAGAGTGTGATTGGGGTGTAGATGTGCCTCACAGCCTTGCGGAGCCACAGAACTTCACTTGTGGCAGTGAGTATTAACTGGCTTCTGCTAGCTGGTCAGGATGGATCAAACAAAGCACTTACTGAGCAGGAGGGGCTAGTGGCCTAGAAATCATTCAGGCATTCCAGGAATGCACAAGCCTTGGTCAGCTGTACACACAGCACAGCAGAAAAGAAATGTGAGGAAGTATTACTCTTTTTTTTTTTTAAAGAAACATTTCCTAGTAGATTATTGGTAAACTTCTTCTCTTTTCTTTTCTTCTTTCTTTTTTTCTTCCTTCCTTCCATCCTTCTCTCCTTCCTTTCTTTCTCTTATTTTTGTTGTTTTTATTTATTTAATTTTTAGTCTTTCTTATTTGTTTTTGCTGCATTTAGATTCTGCCATTATAGTCCCAACACCCTTTTTCCTCCTCCCTGGAGGATTATTTTGCATTGTGCTGTGATCAATCTTCAAAAAAGAAGAGAAGAAAGCACACACACACACACACAAAATCAAAAAACCTTATTAGAAACAGCCTTTTTAGTTTCCATTCTGACCATGCACACAATCAGGAAGAGAAACAAGGAACTTGTGTGCCTTGTGCATTGCTATTAAGGACCACACTCTGGCATGTAGGTGGGAACCCCAATAGGTAGTCAGGCCCAGAATTTAGTGAACATACACTAGTTTCATGGTTTGCAACATTATGAATTGGTAGTTCTCTGAAGATCATGATCTAGTAGGTCTTGGATAGTCTGGACCTCTACAAATTTAAATGTTCAAAGATATATAACCAAAGAAGGAAGTGTATATCTATTAAGGGGAAAGGTAACTGAACTGGAAGGAGTAAGAATGCAACTAGACTAAGAAGCAATTGTATAAGTCGAAACATGATTTCTTCAATATTGTAACATCTATCTCAATTTAAAGAATTTCCCTTCCACTTGTGTGCTATCAATTTTGGTTGTGTTAGGGTTCATGATGCTCTACTAGTGTTGGTGAAGAAGTGGTGGGGTGGATAGTAGGTGGGTACATCCTTTTGTACCTCATTTACTCTTTTAGTAAGTATGGATTGTCATTTCCTGGAGCAGCTATAGAAAATACACACATATACACATTCACACACACAGACATTGTGATGGTTAATTTGATGTGCTGTTTTAACTAAGCAAAAAGATGCATAGATACCTGGCAAAATATTATTTCTGAACGTGTCTATGACACATTTCAAGAAGAGACCAACGTTTATGAATTAGTAGACTGAAGAACCAGTGTGGGCAGCCATCAACTAATTTTTCGAAGGTCCACACAGAGCAAAGAGGCAGAGAAAGGATGAATTACCTTTCTGTTCTTGAATTTGGACTTCTGTCTTCTGACTGCAGATAGCTGAGCTTCTGGTTTTCTTGACTTTAGACTCTGGAGCTTACACTAGTGGCTTCCCTACCCCTACAACACCCATCACTGGCTTACAGGCGTTTGGCTATTACACTACTCATAAGAAAATTGTTATATGTGTGCTAATAGCAGACAAAGTAGATGTAAAAACTTGAAATATTATCAGATATAAGAAAGACATTTCATAGCATTAAGGCCAATTTATTAAGAAGATAAAACAATCCTAAATATGTATGCTTAGAATAATAGGCATCAATGTACATGCAATAAAAATTGACAGAATGAAAAGGGGGAATATGTCAATGCGCAAAATTGAATACCTCAACACTCATTTCTTAATAGTTGATGGAAATGCAGACAAATCAGAAAAGGTACAGGTGATTCGAGTAATTTTGTCTACTAATATGACCTATTAGTCATTTAGAAAATTCTTACCGTCAGCAGATGCAAAAGGTTCTTAGAAAGGACACAGAAAAGACAAGCAAAGATAGACCAGAATCTTGGTCAATAAATAAATAAGACCCTCCCCAAATCCTCCATATTTCAAACTTGAAATCATCCAAACTATGCTGAGTATGATAGAATTAAGATAAAAATTGGTAATGTAGTATCTCTATAATTCCCTAAATTCTTGAAAATTAAACAGCACCCTACTGAATAACACATGATTCAAAGAAGAATTCATAAAAGAAATTAAAAAATGTTTAAACTAACCAGCAATAAAAACATCAATATCAAAATTTGTTAGTTTTAAATCTGTGCTGAAAGGAAATTGTATCTTTAAATGCTTACACTGGAAAAAAGGAAAGATGTAAAATAAATTATGTAGGCTTCTACCTTAAAAGCTAGGAAAAGTAGATCCAAATAGGTAAAAAAAAGCGAGTAATACATATTAGAATAGAAAATAATAATATAAAGCCCAATGTTAGTTAGGTAATATTAACAAATACGAACAAAACTAATAAGCTCCTCATAAGACTGGTCAAGAAAGAGAGAAGATGAGAGAGAGAGAGAGAGACAGAGAGACAGAGACAGAGACAGAGAGACAGAGACAGACAGAGCCAGAGGCAGAGAGAACAAAAATCATTATTAAGAATGAAAAAAGGTACCGCTTTAGGTCCTTTGTGTCCCTGAACTTTACAACATAGATGAAATGGAAAAATCTCTTAAGAAATACAACTTGCCAAAAGTGATTAAAAAAGAAAGAAATGCCCTAAATAGCTTTACATATTCTTTAAAAATTGAAGTCATAATTAAAATTTATTTCACAAAGAAATTTCCTATCTCCAGCCACTTTGCTGGTGATTTCTATTACATGTTTAAGAAAGAAATATTATAATCTTATACAAACTTATTTTAAAAATAGAGGAGGGAGGAATTTTTAACTCATTTCTTATGCTGCATTCCAAAACCTGAAAAGGACACTATACGAAAAGAAAACTGCAGGTTATAATTGTTCATTAAATACACTCAAAAATCCTTAAGGTATATTAGCAATTAGTCTAGCAATCTGTAAAAACATACTATATCATGACTGTGATTAACTCCAGGAATCCAATGTTGTTTTAACATTTAAAAACCGTGTAAAGAGAAAAAGACAAAAAATGTACAACGTTCTCAAGAGGTGCAGAAAAAGAATTTGACACAATCCAAAACAGACTTACGGTTATTAAAAAGGAAGAAGAACCTCTGAATAAACTAGAAACAAGAAAATTTCCTCAGTTCAATATAGGAGTCTTTAATCATTCCTAATGTTGAAATATGGAAAACACTAACATCATTTTTATGTAATTTTTAATGGTGAAATATGGAAAACATTCATCCTAAGATTGAAAACAGGCAAAATTTCTACTTTAAGCCATTTTTCAACATTGTACTGACACGCAGTACAATAAAACACTGAGAAAGATCAAGTAATACTACTCACAATGACATGATTATATATAAATGTATGATCTAAAATTACTAGATCTAAAATGTAAATTCAGGTATGTGTTAGTATAAGAAGTTACGGTAAAAAATAAAATTTGAGAAATGCCATTGATAATGACACAGAGGGCAAAATATTGTGGCCAAAAATGTCAAGATGCCAAAATATTGTGACCAAAAATATCAAGACGCCAAAATCTACAAAACATTGCTGAGGAAAAGGATATCTAAGTAAGTACAGTTTTACTATGTTTGTGCTTGGGAAACTCACATTGATTACTATAGATTTAATGTAATTCCAATACAAAGCCAATCAGCTCTTAATAATAGAAATGGACAAGCTGCTGCTAAAATTTACATACATGTGCAAATAATCTAAAAGGCTAAAATGCTAATGAAGAAGAACAAGCTGGAAGATTTATACTACCTGATTTTAAGACTTACTGTAAAGCTATAGTAAACTTGATTACTGTATAGTAGTAACTGATGTAAAGGTAGACAAATAGATCAATGGAAAAAAAAGGAAAGCTCAGGAAGAGATCCACATACATACACTTGATTGGCTTTTTAAAAAAATTTTAAAACGAAAAAATCAATTGACTTTTGAAGAAAACACCAGTGTATTTGAAATAGGAAAATACTTCCAATGCTGGATAACTGAACCCCCGCATAGATTAAAAAAGAAAAAAGAAAGAAAATTGAGCTCCAAGTCATGTTTGACACCAAACAGAAATTAACCGGAAATAAATCATAGACAAATATGTAAAAGCTGGAGCTATAAAGGTACTAGATGAAAGTATATTGAACAATGTTATTAATATCTTTGTGACCTCGCTGGGGTAGGTAAAGACTTTTTTAGAACACAAACTGCAAAACCACAAAAAGAAAAATAAACCTGACTTCATCAAAATTAAAAATTTCTGTCATGGGTAGCTTATATTATAGAAATGAAAAACTAAACAATAGGATGGGGAAAACTTTCAGAATACTTTTTACAAAGCACATCTTATAGCTCCATAGAAATTCAATGAGGAATATATAAAGAGCACCTATAAATAAATAACAAAAGCAAAACAACTCAGTGTATAAAAGGAAAAAAGATTAGGCGTTTCCTCAAATAGAATATATTAATGACCTCTAAATGCATGAATAGATGCTCAAATTATACATCTGCTAGAAAATTAATATTAAAATCATAATAAAAATCTATAGAGACTGCTAAAAATCTGTAAAACTTAAAAAGACTCAATGTTAGGATATAGAACAACTAGACTGCTTATGCATCTTTGGTGAAGTTATAAAATTATACAGCCACTTTAGGAAGTTGGCGGTTTCTTATGAAATTAAGCATACACCAAGTCAGATATAATCCCTGTAATCTCCAGCTACTCAGAAGATTCAGGCAGGGCATGACAAATTTCACACTAGCCTGAGCAACTTAGCAAGACCTTATCTCAAAACAAAATAAAAGGGTGGAGGGCATAGCTCAGTGCTAGAGTGCTTGCCTAGCATGCATAAGGCTATGTGTTCAACCTCCAGTACTGAAAGTGAAACAGACTAACAAAAATTTAAACTCCACACTGACTCCTGTGACCCAGCAATTCAATTTCCACTCATTTATCCAAAAGAAACCAAAGCATATTGTTGCTCAATGACTTGAGCAAGAACATTCATGTGCAACTTTATCCATAATAGTTATAAATAAAAAGTACCCTGAATGTACATTAAAAAGAAAATGAATACACAAATTGAGATGACTCCATGTAGCAGAATACTATGCAACAAAAAAGAAACAAATTATTCATTCATACAACAATATGGATAAATTTCAATACTATTATGATGAATGAATCAATCAAGATATAAAATGTCTCACTCATTTATGTGACATTAAAGGACAGGCAGAACTAGTGTGCCAGGTTAGAAACCAAAATAGCAGCTGCCTCTGATGGGTAAGGGGTAAAATAGGGATAAAAACGGACTTTCACGGTGACATTTTCCTATACCTTGATTGAAGTATTGCTAAATGATTATACGTATTTATCAATATACAGTTAAGAATGGAGCATTTTATGGTATGCAAAAGAGAATGTAAGAGAGCATTGTATATAGACTCTATAAAGAAAAAAATATAGTATAGTATATATAGTATGTAAGAAAGTATGTGAGAACCGGGTGTGGAGCTGAGAACCGCAATGCCTGTAATCCCAACACTCGGGGTGGGAGGTGAGCGTGTCGAGGCAGGAAGATCACCACAAGTTCAAGGCCAGCCTCAACTACGTAGTGAGACTCTGTCTCTAAATAAATAAATAAATCAATAGAAATAAAGTGTGTGTAAAAGGAGTGTGTGTGTTAGGCGTTGTGCTAGATGGTGGCAAACAGGTCTGGCTTCACGGAGCTATGAGATGAAAGGAGGAAAACTCATTCAATGAAAAAAAAAATCATGCACTGGAAATTTTTGAAAAATGCAATAAGTATAAAGTTTGAGTAGAAAGTTAAGACAGTAAGCACGAAAAGTAATCGATGTATAAAAAGTATCACTTTCTTTCATTTCAGGCGTGTTAGTTCTCCCGTGTCTGTGTAGGTAGGAAGTTCCCTTTCCACCTACGCGGGTGCCGCTTCCCTCTTCCCAGTCTCTCCAAGTGCAGGCTGCTCCGGTGGCACCCGGATGGTGGGATGAAAGACTCTTTTCTCTGGGCTGGAATTTTAATCCCTGTTTTGGTCTTTTGTTTGCTTAATGTGAAAGTGTCCTTGAAGGCCAGAGAGATGCTTGCTGTGTCCACAAAAGGGATTCTCTAGGACACCGTGTAGCCAGCCCATGGAAGTCTTTGCCATCTCTTCAGGGTACCATGAAGGATCAGAGTTCTCTACCACATGTAGGATTTCTTGCTCTCTTGCTCTCTCTTCCTCCCTCCATTGCTTCTTGAATATGTAGAATTTCTTTATATTGGGCTTAAATGCTGCAAAGCCAGACTGTTTTTGCATTCTGTTTTGCAAAGCTTGGTAAGGCAAGGAAGAAAGCTCATGGGCTAAAAGTGAGGACGGACAGATGGGTGTGTAATAAAAGCGTTCCATTAAATGATCCTGCCCAAGATTATCGAAGGGCAAATCATTTGGTTCTCTGAGGAACTGATGATTGAATTAGATTTTTGGAAGAAAAAGTGGAATTAGGTTGGTAGGAGGTGAGGGAGGAATGTTTTAGAAAGTAGGACTCAGCGTTTGTAAAGGCGCTGGGTGAAAGGAAGCCTGTTTTATGCAAGAAGCTGAAAAGAAGCCAGTGAGCTGCTGCCACTGAGTGAAAGAGGGAGCTACATGTATGATAAGAGTAGAAAGATAGGAAAGAGCCAGACTCAGGATGGTTAAGATTTCCGTCTTTATCTTAGGCTAAGTGGGAAGTCATTGAAGGGTTCCAAACTCCTTCCCTTTCTCCTTCCCTTTTAAATACGTTTGCCTAGAGTATTTATGAAAGACAAGGCAGGGCCTCAGTTCTGCCCACTAAACGGGCTGCTTCCAAACAGAAGTAGAAAGTCTCCATGCCGCATTACTGTGCACATTACACATTCAGAAGAGCCACTGCCCTAGGGATGGAAGTGCCCAGGTGAGTGGGTAATGCACTCCCGCCAACCCTTCCCACTGCATATTTCAGTAACTTAGGATGTGTGATCATTTTCCTGTTTGATTCAAAGTAGTTAAGTGAAATGGCTGGAGAAATAAAAGTAATTTAAGTTATAAATGAGAATGCTAACCATATGATAGGTTGCTATAAAGGAAGACCAACATTAATGTGCTGTAATATGCAATTTGAACTTACAGAGGAATGAATTATGTACTGCAATAATGAGGAGGCAAAAAAGTTGTATGAGTCCTTACTATGGGGATAGCTATTTATTCAATGAGATTTTTACATTCCTGGTGCATGTCTGTGCATAATTTCCATAGGCTTCTCAGGTATCCCATGTTATATCTAAAGACAGAAAGGAGTTAGCATCCAAAGCAGGAAAAAAAAAAAACTGCTATTAAACTCATTAATTTCTGAGTTGTGGTTGTAGGACAGTCGTGAAAGACAATAATTTCTTGGCTACAATGTGGTCTTGTGCTATAATTCTCAGTGTGAACTTGTGAAGATATGGAGTGTATCCTTTCAGAGAAGCAAAATATAAAGTGAAAACTTTTGTATTTGACCTTGACTTGTTAGTAAAGAGAATGGGGGCTCTGAAGAAAGGAAGTCTTAGGAGAAAACCTGGAAGTGGGAATACACTGGAGTGATGAGCTTAAAAATCTGAAAAGAATTTGTTTGAATTTCTGTTCTCTGGCACCTTCTAGTACTACTTTAGAAGCACAAATTCACATGTCAGTTGTAAATTAGGTGCTTATTCCCAAAATATTTTGACAAGGTAAGAGTTTGAACTTGTTTTGATAGGTTGAATGACTGTTCATGAAACAAAGAGCAACATTTCTTTTAATACATTCCAGATGTTTGATAACCCAAGATAAATGTCTACTTTTCTGATGAACAAACTTTAGTTGACTTGTGAGAATTCCAAACTAGCATCACTGGGGGATCATAATGACCACAGGAGTCCTGGCCACTGGTAAAGAGGAAGAGCATTGTGCCACGTGGGTGAACATTGTTTTCTGATTCTGCCAGTGACTCTGGAAGGAGTCCAGTAACTGGGTTTTGCAGTACCAGGTAAAGCTTCAGTGTCTTCCTTCTCCTGAGTTTCAAATGTCTGAAATCTGAAATTTCACTTGTCTCTCATAAATTCCATTTCTTCATCAATAAATTGGCTGATTGCTTGAGACTTTTGCGTTTGGCTTTTGCATAGCCCCAGCTTCTTATCAAACTTCAGAAGATAGGTGTGGGGTTAAAGAGAAAGCTGCTTTGTGGACACCGTCCTTTAAGGCCTTGGGAAGTGATGTCATGCCTCTCCTTCCTTCCATCTAAGGCCAAATGACCTTCTTCCTTGCCCAGCCTCTTCGTTCTCATGTATTCTTCATAGTCCTCATCAACTTATCTGCCCTTTGCAGCTTTGCTCAGTTTCTCCCTGACCCTGCAGAAATCTCAATGTCACCTTCTGACTGTTGTCATAATCCTCGTGTTGCATATTTGTTTCCTGTGTTATGTATCACAACAGGCAGGGGAGATATCCCCAGCCAGGACTGGGATGTTTCAGACACCTGGCTCTCTTCCCCACTGCTCTCTATTAATTGTATTCCTTGCCCCTTTAATTTCATTTTTCTTTTTGATTTTTTCCTTAGTATGGTCAAACGCCCTTCCATTCTTTTAAAATATACTAATTTTAAAAATCTCTGAGTCCCATATGATCATGATTGAAAAATACAAGCTCTTCTTGGCAAAGGGTAAAAGCAAAACAAAACCAAGCAAAGAAAAGCAAAACAAAGCAAGAACTTTCCTCTCATCCTTCTAGATTTTGTGCATATGAACACACATCTTCAGTGTACTGAAACAGTTAAATTCATGGGTTCTGAGCCAGGCTATGGACTTGAAAGTCCAGCTTTGCCACTTCTGACTATGTGACCTCAGGCACATTAGTAACCTTTTTTATCCCATTGGTTTCATACTTTAACATTAAGTAACAATAACAGTATGCCTAGGATGAATGAGTTAATATTTATAAAGTGTTTAGAATTACACCTGCTAAGAAAGCAGCCCTTGATAAATGTGCTGTTACATCACTTATAAAGATCATGTTACACGTGTAATTTTATAACTCGCTTTTTCACTAGAAATATATTTTGAACATTTTTCATACCACACATTTCATGTCAATAAATAATTACTTTCCTAGTCATATTGTATTTAAGCACAGTGTTTCAAATGACTATAAAATGCTTCATTGTATAGCTAAACTTATATTTACTAATGCTCATTAGATGAATTGTTTGCAGTTTTGTGTCAACAACAATAAAGCAATGTCTGCTGTAATCCATGATTCCATCTTTCTACCTATCCTTGGTTTCTAAGAATAGGACCTATGGTCAAAGGATGTGCTCTTTTTAAAGAATCTTAAACTGCTATATTGACATCTATATTATATTTACATCAGTAGTGTAAGAGTTTTATTTTTTAAAATTTGCTTTGTTAGGTTTTACATTCATTCCTTCAGAAACTCGTATGTGGCTTTCTCACAGATAACATGCCAACTACTGATTTTTCAGATTGTTCTAGCAGAGCATAGGATTTCAAGAAAGGGATCAACTAACAACCTCCAGAAGGCCATGAGAATGTACCTAAACCCTAAAGATTCTCCTAATGAAGAGATTCTCCAATTTGTCTGCATATTATAATCTCTAGAGAGAGCTAGAAAATAATACCAATGATTGGGTCTTGACTCAGTGGGTCCAGGATATGTATCATAGGCATTGAACGATTTAAAAATCTCTCCAAATGATTCCAATGTGCAGTATGAGTTGAAGATAATGGACCGAATTCCTTTAATTATAAGTGAAATAACCTGAATTTATCACATCTGTTTCCTCATACCTGCTGGATGTGTCATGTCAGTACTATCATTCAGTCATTCCCTTCTTTATGAGTGTAAAAAGAACTACAATATTTCAAAAATTGGCAGTATCTGGAAGTGCAAGTAAAAGATATTCTTGGTATTCACTTTTCTCTTTCAAGTGTGCTGTAGACAGCATCCCAGCATTAATCTTCCTGCAAGGCCATCAATCATTTCTCTTTGATCAGACCTTTCACTTAAGTGTCCCTCATGACAGTAAGTATCTGGTTTCATACGGTTCCACCTACTATTGTGTTCCATAGGTGATGGTGATGTAAATGTCATTGGTTCTATTTTGTTACCTTTATAAGATAACTTCAGCCCTAGTCATGTTTGTTAGAAATATGAATTCTTGGTGGAGCTCACTGAACCAGAGACTTGACTCTTGGAATTTCACAAGTTGTGGGAAACCTCCACAGTAATGACTCTCAATGTAAAAGTAGGGAAGTCATTTGGTAAAAATGCTTTGCACTAGCAATGTTTTTGAGTTTTGGTAAGTCTTTTCAAAAAGAGATACAAAGAACTGATCTTTCTGTACTCAGGTTCCCAGGCACCATGAACTAAATGACTTTGTATCATCATGCCCTTCCACCATGATGATGCTCCAGCTTTGGGGGGCCAGTCTACTCTGGACTCAAATTCCTGAAACCATGAGTAAAATTTTTTTCTTTTTTTAAGTTATGGGTGTCAGGTATTGGGCCTCAGTAATGGGAAAGCTAACTAATAGAACTATCTTTGAAATGCAAAGTGTCCGGGAAAGCTGTATGCTTTTTAATTTTATAGCTTTAAATACTTTTTATATTTCAAATCACATTTATGTTATTTGTCTAAAAAGGTAAAAAAAAATTGTGGCAGTTCTGGGGTCTGAAAGATCATTTTTTTAAAAAGTAAAACAGTAACATAATACTTTTCAAGTATTTTTGAAAGGCTGTTGGAAAAAATGCTACATTTGATATAAAGTGATCTAGCATATCAATGAATTAATTGTTCTTCAAAGTATATGTTTCAAAGTGGTCCATTGGTTCATACATAAATGGATTATACTCTTCTTCCATTTTTTTCTTAATATCTGAAGCATTTCTTTACAAATTGAGTCAAGTCATTTAGTGATTTAGGAAATAAAAGTTAGGATTGGTGAGCAGATTTTTTCTCTCCTGTCCTTTGTCCTTCTGTTCTCCATATATTCTGTGCTTAAGGGATATAACACATAGATTGGTCTTAGCATCTGTATCTTTCACATAGTTTCAATTGCAATATGCGTAACAAGTATCTGAACATCTGTAGGAAAACAGCAACATCAACAATAGCACAACCAGATCTTTACTTGTGTGTGCTGTGGACTTTTGAAGCTTAATAGATAAGAAATACATTAACCAGGCTAATATCTCTAATGCCAACCATGTTCTTCTCACTCTGCCTCCTTGACCCTCCATTTCAGTGTTCCTCATATCCGCCCATATTTCATTTCCATCCTCACCATCACTATCTTGGCTTTTTATTAGCTTATGCCTGAATGACAGAATAAGAAGTTTTAATGTTTTTTAAAAAGCCTAGTAGAGTCGGGGATTTAGCTCAGTGGCTTAAGTGCTGCCTGGCAAGTTTGAGGTCTTGAGTTTGATGCCTAGTACAAAACAAAACAAAACAAAAAAGCCTACTGGAATAATTTTCCTGAAATGAAATTTTATCCTAGTCCCACTATTCTTGTACCAAATGCGGCTGCTTGTGAGGTTGAGCCCACCCTCCTATGCCTGTATTCATTCAAACTCATTCTAGGCTAAAAGAATCTTGTAAACTGAGCCCCTTTGTAAGGGTTGATACACTGTGTCAACTTGAGAAGTCTAGAAGCTTAACTAAGTTACTCAGCAGTCCTACATCCTAGGGTGTAAAAGACATGCCCTTACCACTCTAGGATGTTGTTCATTGCATCAACTTGAGAAGTTTAGAAATTTAGTTAAGTAATTGGCAGGGGACCAGAGTGTTCATTTTGTAAGCATCCTGAGCCTGTGCAAGAGGAAGGGATGGAGAGGGTGTGAGGGTTACACCTGCCCTACGGAGGGTAGCTGGCATACAATATAAGGGAGGAAAAGAGACTTGCTCTTCCCTGTTGTTTTGCTCTTGCTGCTTTTTCTGTCTTCTGCTGCCCTGAAGTGTTGCCTCTGGTGCCATGCCACTCTGCCTTGAAGTTAGCTGATAATGAACTGAAACCTCTACAAACTGTGAGCTAAATAAACCTTTCCTCCTTTAGCTTTGGGTGTCCAGTATTTTGTCCCAGCAATGAGAGAAAAGTACATAAGACACCCTTGCATTCACACACACAAACATGCGAGAACACACACACACACACACACACACACACACACATGCACTTACAGTTTGTTCTTGTTAGGTTGAGTCTTCACTAATCAACTGGATTTTATAGTCTTTCAAACTTAGCAATAAGCTGTTTTCAATGACTATCTAAATGATGCAATGTAAATTTACACAAACACACACATAGCATCTAGAAAGACGTTCCCAATGCCTGCTAACCAGAAAAAGATCCAGTTACCTAAAAGAGACCATTTGAATCAGAGGAAACTGAAATACTAGAAGTGGCATATTTAAATCTTTCCCTTCTCTTTTGGCTTAAGATGAAATGTCATCAGACCGTGAGGTCAGTTACAGAAAGTAGGGGAGTTGCAATTTCATTCACTACCTGCAGCATTGTGTTCCTATGTGCTGTCTTGTTATATAGATATGGTAGATTTCCTGAGTGGGTAGTGGGACCTTATTTTTTTGGAGATCCCAGTAGGACATATACTTCTGAGAACATTCACCAGCACATCATCATCCTAGGATTTGTAGTGTAGTTCCTGATATGTGGTCATTTAGTTTATCTTGAAGAGGATGAGTGAATTGTAGGATCCTGGGTCAGATAGCAGAGGTATTGGTAGTTTATGAGTTCATAGTGCTTTCCTCATAGAAAGTGCAAACTTGGTGAGCAGCCTTTAATGACCAGAGCAATGATCCTTGCTTTTTGGTTGGGACCACCATCTTTGGAATCAATCTTAGCGGTCATCAGACAGGGAAAGCAGCCTCTTCTCAGCCATAGAACAAAAGATTAGATAGGGTCTGAACAACAGCTCCAGCCTATAAGTTACATCAATCAATAAAAAAGCATAGTAGAAATTATATAGAGAGCAATGGCTCTATATTGGCTGTTGCTGAGTAAATTCAGCGTGTTTGACAACATTTTCCAAATGTGGATTTTTTGGTGGGAAATTTATAAAAGGTAAAGCCTAGTTTGTTGCCTGTGTCCATTCTAAATTCCCTTGATACTCATTAGTTCAACTGAGCTGGTTCACCAACTTGACAGTCCAGGCAAGATACTCTTATTCCATCTATTGGTTTTTTGTTTTGTTTTGTTTTGTTTTTTCACCTCCTAAGAGCTTAATTTCAGTCTTATTCTTTAGGTGATGCCTCTGTATTGGGCAAATATTCTGACCTCAGTTTAACAGCATCATCTCCTATAAAATCTTCAGGCCCTTGTGTGTAAACCCAGAGGAGTGGAGAATGCTATTTTTAAAATCTTGAATCTGTCAGCAGTATTTTCTGTTTGGTTTTTAATTCCTAGGTGTTTTCTCTTTGTCTGTGTATGCGTTTTCTGAGATCTTTCCATAAAGCTATGCCTGTTTTGCTCTCTGCTATTTTCCGGGTTCAACTCACAGATATGGTAACCACAAAACCTACCTGTGTTCTCCTTCTAGGATGTTGATAATTATCTGACTAGCAAGTATCAACGAAGCACTGGTTACTAGAATGACTGCATGAGGCTGTGTTTCTTGCCTTCCATAGGAGTGTTTACAAAAATTTGATAAAGGCATACTGGAGATAAAGTACAATTAACACTTACTAATCAAAAGTGTACTGTAAAGAGTCAGTTGTACTTCCCTCACCATAATGATAAGCAAAACCTTTTATGTTGTGTGGTATCTTAACAGTTAGCTGCATGAGTGCTAAATGTTGCTTTTAATTAAACAATAAAGAATGTAATACCCTTTATAGTATCATTATAAATTTTGATGTGGTACAACAATTTGATTCTTTAAAAATTAATTGCCTAGGAGTATGTTTAAGTAGTATTGATTATGTTGGTACCTTGTGCTGATCTGTGATACTTAACCCAACATTTAAAATATCTTTTTTTCCATTATAGGTTGTGATGCAAGAATAAAAGCAAAGCAAAAAACAAATAGGCACTTGAATTCTAATAGCAATAAGCAATAAATGTCAGGCATCTGGAAATTATGGTTGCAATTTCATCTGAGTACACTTTGTTCTTCTATTATGCCTGCATGAATTTCGCTACAGGCAAAATCTATTACAGATAACAGTTAAGAACCTTTCTAATCTACACAGATAGTCATGGAAAAATGCTAGAAAACTAAATGTTGGAAAATGTAATATTGCAGGGGAAAATTGACACTTGTAGGAAATAATGTGGTCCTTTTCAGGAACACAAATGGTAATAATTTCTATAAGATCATGGCGTGGTAAATGTTTTTGTGATGGGTGACCCTGAAGAAGGACGCAGCACTGGCAATGAGTTCTGTTCTGCTAGGTGGTGTGTGTGTGTGTGTGTGTGTGTGTGTATGTGTGTGTGTAGAGGTAGATTCTTATCTGTAAATTGAGGGGTGGGGTTTGTGCTTAATGATTGCCAACTGAAATTTTAATCACAAAGTCACATCACATGTGAGAGCCCTGAGTTTTTCCATTGCCCTTGGGTACATTGGAGAAGAATATTTCTGTTCTATTCTGGAGCCATATGACTCCCCTCAGGAGGAAGATTAGTTAGTATTTGCCACTCTTGGTAGCACATAGTGACCCTGGATAGTTGCTTGGTAAATTTACTACCTGAGCTTTTTTGCAAATTGGTTCCTGGGTATTAACTTGGAGCAACTGTTTTTCTGCACATAACTCCAGCTTCACCTGCAATTTCTAAGTCTCAAAAGTGTTTGAAAATGTGCAATCTATCATTTCTTTTATTCTTCCAATCCTTATTGTTTTTCCTATCCATTATATATATATATATATATATATATATATATATGAATCACCTCATAAATTATTCATTGTTCTTTAACCAATTATCCCCAATTTTGGCAGTTTCAAGCAACAAATGCTTATTTCATAATTTCTGTGGACAGAAGTTTGCATGTAGATTAGATTCATAGTTCTGCCATTAAGTCACTCATGAGTCACAGTCAAGACAGTAGCCAGAGCTGTAGTCACCTGAAGACTTTATGTCAAGTCAAGGGCAATTATTGGCAAAAAGCCTCTGTTCCTTGGAAGCCATTGTCAGGGAACCTCTGTTCATCACTGTGTAGATCTCTCCACAATGCTGCTTGACTGCACCCCAACATGGCAGGTGGTTTCTTCCAGGGTGATTTACGCAGGTGAGCATAAGGTAGCCTTAGCACCTTTTATGACTTTGTCACCTTTTATGAGCTCTAGTTGTTAGAGCTGAATTCTTAAGTCCTACTTATGTAGAAGAGGAGAACTAAACTCCAGATGTTGAAGGGAGGTCTATCAAAAAATTTGTGGGCATATTTTAAAGCCACTACATTCCTCAACCAGGCAACACTGGCATGGTCTTCAGGAGACAGACCTATTTGCCAGAGTTGCTCAGGTGGCAGCTTGTCTGAAAGGATGTCCTTCATTTCTCAGACCCACATTTTTCTTCTCTCAACTCTAGGTAGCTTAGCATCTCCCCATAGCTGTCTTTGATGATTAGGAAGTGTTCTTTCATGCATTTGTTTCTTTTGTTCCTGATAAAACATTAGGTGACTAAAACTTTATTTTCTTTAAAGACTGTTATGTTAGACACAAATCTAATTTTTAAATAATTGCAGGAAGCTAACTTGGTGGGGCAGATGCTGATTACATCATTATAAAAACTTAAGAAATCACTATTGTGAAGATAATGGGGTAGTGAATACTGAGAATATAGGTTGGGATGCAAAAGTGTAGGTATTGTCACTATATTGCTATTAATCATTATTTGGGCTGTCCTCAGATTACCTCTTAGTTATGTTGAATAGACCAATAGGGATGATGGTGAATAGACTGATTTCATATGTTTCTGCAGCACATAGAGCATATTCCTTTTTTACTGAGCCTCAGTGTCCCTAACTCTAAAGTGAAAAGACTATCTCTGTTTCCTTTTATACATGTTTAAGTAAAGAAAGAAGAGGTGGTCTTTTTAATCAGGGCATTTTCTGCAGGAGGCACCTCATTGAATATTACAGAGAAGTGTATGGGTTGGAAGCGAACACACCAGTATCAGGCTTATCTGTGACAAAAGATGGAGACTAATGTTTATTGAGTGCTTATGTGTTGGGGTCTCTATATGTACTTTCTTCCTTTTTACTCATCTTACCCCCATTCCTCTCTGAAGATGAAGGCCCAAGGTCCCATGACTAGTGCACAGAGTAGGGTCTTGGCATAAAATTCCATCTGCTTCCAGCCTTAAGTCCCTTCTATGACCTCTGGCTGCCCCATTTTTGAAAGGCGTGACTGCCTGAGTAAGTGATTTACCCTCAGTTTACCCTTCTGTATGTGACAGCAGTAACACTCTGGTGAGCCAGGAGGTAGCACAGCAGGGTCATTTGTGTAACTGGATAGCTCCAATTGGGTCAAAATCAAGGAAGTTGTCTGAAGTTGTTGTAGTCCCTTTATAAACCTAACAGGCAATTACCAACAGGTTTGCCTCTGAGACTTAGTGTCAGTGACACTAAGAAGGTGAAATTCTTTGAAATGAAAATTCTAGGCTTCTGCTAGGATTTCTGAGAATCTGTGTAAGATTTTTTTCTCTGTTTTGGTTGCCATTACTTTTGTTGTTGTTGTTGGGTTTCTCTGTCTGTCTGTCTGTCTGTCTGTCTCTCTCTCTCTCTCTCTCTCTCTCTTTTCTTCTTCTTCCATTTTCCTTTGTCCTGGTCTTTTTGAGTTTGACCAGTATGGCTTCATGTAGCAAAGCAGGGAGGATCCAGGTACAAATGGATGTCTAGTATGAAACAAGCATTGGAGAGCAGGATATTCATGTCAACCCTTGTCCTTACTGAATAGAGAACCCTTAGGGGCAAGAGCCTGGGATTCAGAGACAATGGTGCTGTACAATGTTGTCCCTGTAGAGCAGTTATAGTGAACCTTTGGGAGACGAGTGCCCAAACTGCAACCCAAAACCCACTTATTGATTGAAAATTACCAACACTGCAATTAAACCTGAGTATGGAGGTTTCAGTTTAGGAATAACGACTGATACATTAACATTTTTTGTCTTCAAAGAGAAACAAATAACATGCATGCAGTAGGTTCACTACCACTGCTATAGACCATTCACCACAAACAACCAGTGATCCTTCCAAAAGGGCCTCCAGTTTGTATTGCCCCACTGCTTAAAACCCTCCTACCTAGTTCTTAATCTGTCTGCAAAGAAAAACTAAATATTTGTTTACTAAAAAAAAATGAGAATTCTTAATTGGGTATATGGTTTTTAACTGTAATACTAGACTTCTCAGAAGCAATTAAGGTGCATCCTTATTGTGGGTTAAAGGGGTGAGACATATTTTCCTTTAACTAAATGCCTCATTCCAAGGCAAGTCTAAACTAAATTAGCTTAATTGGAGCTTGTTGCATCTTGGTCTTTAAGAAATTTGCTTTTCCTATTTCAGTTTTTGAATTCTGCTTCTTTGGAAGCAAGATTTACATAACTCGTTTATTGAAAAGGAAACAAATGGGACAAAGGTAGTTTTAAAGCAATCATGTCTACATTAAGTTGAAGCATACAAAGATTTCATATCACACTTAGAGTAAAATTCAAATTTGTTACCATGGAGGTGTGTTTTTCTCATGATCTGGTCACAACCCACAACTCTCCTCAGTCTTCCCTCCATTTAGTCTTCTCTAGATAGACTGGTCTTCTCTCTGTCCCTTGGATATGCTAAATTTGTCCCTTTTAGGGTCTTTACACTTGCAGTCTCTTCTGCCTGGAAAGTTCTGCCCTATCTTGGCAAGGCTGTCTCCTTGTCATTCCACCGTAAGTCTTGTGATCATGAAGAGAACTGTCCCTGACTATGCTACTTTGCATGTTTGTATAGCAGTAATGGCAATTACCTAGTTAATTTATCAATTTACTGGTTTAGCATCTGTTTACTTCTCTGAAATTTGAGCTTGAAGAGAGCAGGGATTAGAGCCTGGCTCATTCTTTGCTGGTGGTTGGCTCCCCAGGGTTGGGCCAATACCTGTCATGAACAAATATTCACTGAATAAATGAAGCAATCTTGGCTTTACCAGGCAGCACCTGTGTGACCTTGGGCAAGCTACTCTATTTTACATTCAATTAGGTTACAAAATCTACTTGTTATGGAGATGAATAATGTTCATGTAAAATGTTTAGCACAGTGCCAGGTTCATAGACCATGTTTAATAATTAGAATATTTTTTCCTAAAGAGCTTAAACCAATGTGTGTATGTTTGCATGTGTGTTCATGAGTACAGGCAGGAGACACTGAATGCAGTGATTGAACAAAAAAGTTCCCAGAATGATTGTATTGTGGAGGGGAGCTGCCTAACTTTGGGGAAGGTTCTTATTCAGTGTCTACAAGTATATACTCCTACCTATGCACTAACATATACATATACATATACATATACATATACATATACATATACATATACATCTGTATCTGTATGTATCTATGTGTGTGTGTATTCACTCTTGAGTCACCATATTACTCATTCTAGGGGCATTATAAAGTTCAACAGACATTCATTCATACACTCCCTTACTAACTCCAAGTTAATCGTGAATAAGGCACACTTTTGCCAACTAGTGGCCCACCCTCAGGGTAAGACCTTAAAAGTAGGTCAAGTACAAGTAAACAGACAGAAAGAAGCTGTACATAGACCATTCAAAGAGATGAACTTAGACATAAATGTCTGGAAGCCAGTCTAGTTATGTCAAGTACAGGGCAGGGAGTATCTCTGACTCCCAATGAAGTAGCCACAAGAGCAATGGCCCATGGGTTTTCAATCTTTCCAGAGACCCCCAACCTTGATTCTTTCTTATCACGGTAGCTAGCTATCTTCTTTCCTCCCTCTTTCTTTTCCTCTTTACAAATAAAGTGTCTTCCTTTCATTAAACTTTATCTCTCTACTTTTTTTTTTTAATTAAGGCTGAGTTTAAAATCCTGATGAACGGCTTGAACAACTGAACAATGGTGCTTGTCCCCCAGACACCTCTTTGGTTCCCTGACCAGGAACCGGGCGTGACAATGGGAGGTAAAGTGCCTGTGTTCTGACTGGGGACGTGAACTGTAGACCTTGTTACTAAGAACAGCACAAGATTCCATTAACAAAGGTGGAATCAGAATGGAGGAATCTGAGTTAAAAGTTGGACAGTCTGGGTCACTGGGGGCTGTGATGGCCTTGAGCAGACATGTCCAACCCACAACTTGCTCTAAAAAGCTGGTAATGTGGCCCTGTAAGCTTATAAACTCTTAATATTATCTTGTGATTTTTAGCAGTATTTCATGACCCGATTGCATGGTGCTGGAGCACAGGCTACATAGGCAACAACAGAACTGCGTAGAGGGCAACAGAACCTTATGTGGGGATGGGTTTAATGCTATGTTTACCTTCTACACCTGCCACACACAGTCAAATCGAAACTTAAGAGTATCCCATGTTTCCTGCAATCATATTACTTGACAAACTCACTTATGACAAAAAATTTTATTTACTTTGGTACTTTGGCTAAATACAGTCTTGTAAACAATGAAAAGCATGGAGTCTTGCCTTCTACCTTTTTTTTTTTTTTGGTACCGAGGACCCAACTCACAACCTCACACCTGCCAGGCAGGCACTTACACCACTGAGCTAAATCCCTAGCAACTTTCTACTTTGGTATGGGAATATGAGAATAGGTTTTAAGATTTCACAAAAAAACCCCATGAATTTTTGGTATATTTGCAACTCCATTTTTAGTGAACATAAATATATTACTTGTGAATTTTCTTTTCTTTTCTTTTGTTTTCTTTTCTTTTTTAACCAGGAATCAAACTCAGGACCTTGCACGTGCCAGGCAGGCTGTGTGCCCCAGGCTCTGTGCTGGGGATTCACAAATCCCTGGTCCATTTGTGAATTCACATTCACTTGAAGGAAAACTTGATCATGACTCCTTTCTAATCTTCTATAAGACTTATCTTCCCAAGGAAAAATATCCTATACTTCACAATAGCAATGGTCACATTTTGGCAGTACGCACATTTGTGAACAACTTGTAAAGCACAAGGAGAGTAAAATTAGATTAAAAAAAATTTCTGACAAGGACCTTGAGGACTCAGTAAGAGTTTCAACCATTCCTATTGAAGCAGAAATCAGTGTCACAAAAATAGTGTCAAATATTCCATTGTGTTTTATGTTTCCTCCTTAAAACAGTTTCAATAAAAATACAAAAAATAAAGAAGTTTTGCTATTTATATATTAACTGTATTATATATTTTATATATGGTCCAAGATAATTTCTCTTCATTCAGTGTAGCCCAGGAAAGCTGAAAGTTTGGATATCCGTGGTCTAGAATTTTCTGGAAGAAAGGCTTAGGACTTACAGAATTGAACTGAATGAATGTTAGACTCAGGTTCAACTGTGTGAAGTCTTTATGACAGTGTCATGGACTTCACCTCTTTTAGAAGCAACTACAACTCACCCTAGATAACAAGTCTATTCATGTCATGCTTCACTTCTTTTGGAAAATGTAAGAGATGAACCCTCCTTTCCTCCAGATTATTAAATACAACATGGAAAGTGAAGAAGCATCGTAGTTTAGGTTAGAAAATTTGAATTTATGTCTGGATTGCTTCTGGATACAGTCCATGGTTATGTAGTCTTAGAGGAATAGCATAAACCTTGAAAGCCCCTTATTTTCCCAGTAAGGTGGGTTTATACCAGTATTGAGAAACCCTGCAGTGAGTTCCCAATTTCCTGCAAGGTGTTATGGTACATGACAAAAAGAAACAAGAGACAAATAGTAATGCAACAGGGATCTGGGATGGCTAAAGTTCATGGCGAACAAAAGTCCACAAGGCAGCCAGAACCTCGGTGTTTACTGATCACATTGACACTGAGGAAAATGGTAAGGAGATGATGGCTAGATGTGCTGGGTAAGTGGCTAGGCAGGCAAGACTTGTTTTTTTTGGTACTGGGGGTCAAACTCACTGAGCTAAATCTCCGGCCCTATTTTCTGAGACAGGGTCTCACTATATAGTTCAGGCTGGCCTCGAACTCGCTCTGTAGCCCAGGCTGGTCTCGAATTCACAACAATCCTCCTGCCTCAGCCTCCCAAGTGCTGGGATTAAAGGTGTGCAACACCACACCCAACTACAAGACTTGTAAAAGAGGGACTCATTCTTGTGAAAGAAACAGAAGAACTAGATTCAGGTTGTGGCTAACTAGTAACCTGTTTTGTAGTCAGTTCTGGGAAGGAATTTTCTCTAGAGTCACACAGACCTCAGCAGAGACATTATCTCATATCTCAGCCTCACAGCCTCATGGTCCACATTTCTGGGCTCAGCTGTGGCCATTGGTGAGGAGCAATGCTAGCCCAACACACCATCCGCTTGTTCCCATGAAGATATGCACACAGCCTCAGCCAGACCCACTATTCAAACCAAAAGCCAATTGAGGGAAATGTCCCATATGCAGTGTGTGCTTCTTACTAGTGAGCACAATCACATTTGGGTCTGGGGGAGAGTCACATAGCAGTTCTCCAAATACCACCAACCTCACAGTGCTGTGGTGAAAGTGGTGTAGAAACAATCCAAATATTCTTTTTGGTGTAGAAATGTTCCAAGCAATAAGCATATGCTGTCTAATACATGGAGAATGCCCCAGTGGCAAATGCTACAAAATTTAATTTTCTGATTTGCTTTTCATCTTCCGTACTGTACCTGGTTACATGACTTAGTGAGCATAATTATTGATTAATTCTCAGTTTGTCTCCGAATGAATATTTCCCACATTTCTGCCAAAGCCTAAATTCAAAGTTTTGTTTGTTTATTTGTTGAGAGCATCTGGTTTGTATATAAAGGTAGGGATCAGTGGATTCTGGGCATTTTTTCAACATTGAATCTTGAGAGAAACACTAATTTCCAGAATTGGCCACAACAAATAGGTGTTTATTAGACGAGAAAGCTGAGGATTTGCAGTATTTTCTAAGAGAGATTTTTGATCTGAAGATCCTCTTTCTCAGGCATCCTTTACAATGTCATCTTGTTCATTTCTTCTGTAGAGTTTATAGCTATTAAAAATTTGGCTATATGCTTACTTTAAATTTTTTCTGCTTTTCTTTCCCTCTACTGGAACATAAGGTTGATGGGAGTAGGACCTTCTTCATTTCATGTCTCTGAAATCTAGAATAACTCCTGACACCTGAGGGTGATCAAGAAGTCTTTTTAATTAATTAACTAATGAGTGAATAAGGTTACTGCTGTAGGCAGGATTTGCAAGGGAATAGATTTGCCACTGGACACATAATTTGTAGGATTATTTTGTAATATTCACCCAAAAAGTCAAATGTAAAAGAGTGTAGGAGATTTGCAGTAGAGACTCAAAGAATCTGAGTGAGGGCCTGGATCCCATGGAAATGTCCTCCATGAGTTCAACTGGAGTCCTAGAGTTTATGACAATGTCTCATGAAAATCTGTGTCAGGGGTCTGCACCGGGAAGGCCCAAAGGCCAGTGGCGGAAGCTAGAAAGTCTGCACCAGTGGGATGAAGGATCTGTGCCAACAGGCTGAGGGATCTGCACTGGAGCCAGGAAGGGACACTCAAGGTAAAGATCAGAGATCCCCTAAAAAGAACCACAGTCAATCTCAGTGACAGTGAGGACCCAAGTGCCTCCAACAGCACACCATCTTCCCCTCCAGGACTTCTTTCACACTGATGGCAACAACCCTCAGGTGGGTCTTCCACCCCCAGAACCATGCTGATTCAGTTCAGCTGGGTGTTACAAGTCAACCATTAGTTAAACCACCACAGATACTGAACTAGAAAAATTTTAATATCCTACTGTTCAGCTCTTCTTTTATTCTAAGTATGACTTTCCCTAGATGCAAAATGTGATGCACTTGAACATGCATGTTTATTTGTCAAAAGCTGGTCAACCAGCATGGTAGCGATATAACACCGATGAGTTTGCCTCACATGAAAAGGAAAACAGCCAGAAGACCAATCCCAGGGACCTGCAAAAATGTCCCAAGCCTTAAGATGTGAAAATGCATGCAGCCTGTCTCCTCGTTTGGGATGTGGTCTGTCTAGCAATCTTAATTTGGGGGTTTCTTATTACTGTCATATGGCTCTCTGTAGTATAATGGCTTGTGAAAGAATGAAGTGCTCCCCGTTGAGGACAAATTGCACTAAGCAGTATAAGCCATACCACCAGGCCTAGAAGGGCTGCTAGCTGGAATGTTAGGAGATTTAGCACTGCAGAGATGGGATCTCTCAGGTAAGAATCCTCACCTTCACTCCCCTACAGGTTGTATGTTACACAGCCCGTGGGACCAATGAAGTCTTTCTTAAAGATTTGTGTTCAGTACTATTAAGTTAATTTTCAACCTTGCAGTTAGTTATGGTGGTAATGTCTATATTCATGCAGGATTCATCCTTGACGAGAATAATTCAAGGTAACATCAAAGACTCTTTCTGAATCTTTATTGTGATATCATCTTTGAGAATGGCTAATCTGAATAACTTTGTTCAGAGGTGTTGATTATGGATGGAAGTTTTGTATTTTTATGTAAATTCTAGATCAGCCCTTTCTCTCGTATGTTTGGCACTAATTAATATAGCTGGCTAATTTTGAGATGCTGGTGGTTGTATTTTTAAATACATAAAGCAAAGTTCCAGTGCCCATAAGTATTTTTCACCATCTGAAAGACTAAAGTGTGCTGTAAATATTACAGAAAGGGCAACATTCTAGTCCTGCTACAGATTTATTTTCTCTGAAACCTAGATCTAAGCCTTGTAACAGTGTAGTCACAATGTCTACCTTGTCTGTCACCCCAGGCTATATTCAATATTTCCTCACTTAAGATCCACAAGGTTTTGAATGATCACATCTCTGCACACTGTGGTCCTTTGGGTATCCCTTTGATTCTTTTGAATTAAGAGCTGTTCGAAATGGAAAAAGGGCAGAGATGTGTATCATCCAGCACTGGCCAAAATCTTTTGTTGACTGGCCACGTACAAGTCAGAACAGCTGAGGAGCTTTAAGCACAGATAGGACCTACAACTTCCACTCCCCACAATAATTCTTATTTAGAAAGGAGGGGTCTGGTCCTGGAATCTGTATTTTTAAAGCTCTAGTGCACACCTGGATTTGGGAACTGACTGCCTCTAGCTCAACACTCTGAATTTATGGACAGCGAGTGAGATCCATAAAAACCAGGTACACAGCTAGTTGGTGACGGAGCACATGCCTTCCTGTCTCTTTCATCCTGACTTCATCAGCATTCTTTAATTATGATAACAAAATAATCAATAGTGACTTTATTTGCAACTACTGCTCCACAGGTACGCCTACTATGTACTTCTTCTGTATGGCCCTGGATGGCTCACAAGCACCATCTTCTTTCATTCTCCTAAGCATACTGATGACATATGCTTTTCTCTGCTTCCCAGAATAACCAGATCTTGCAGTACCTTCTTATATAACCAAGTGCCTTTAATGACATTTCTGCACAGTTCCCGATGACAGTGTGACTGACTGAGTCAGGAGGTGCTTAATCTTTTCCACTGAGAAACTGACCTGAAGGGTTGCAATGTCCATACTTTGGAGCAAGAAGACAACAGATACAGATGGGAGGAGGGAAAGGCATTTTAAAATGAGCTTAAACTAATAGTTGCTTATAAGTCTCCCTTATTTTGGAGCTCCAAGAATTGATCATCACTAATTTGTTTTTAATCAAGAGTTGAAACTTTCTTGGTTATTCCCAAGAAGATGGATTTGCAGTGGTAAAATGATTCCCAGATCTAATCAAAGCAACCAGCTACCTCAAAAGTTTCAACACTTAATAGGAGAAGGAAGTTTGGACTCATAACAATGGAGACTAAGCCTTCCCAAAATATTTTCTGATCTGCCTTCTGGGAGACACAGAATTCCCTGAGCTGAATTTTCTAATGTGCCATCTGGAGCAGGGTTTTGGGGATAGGTTTCTTTGTGAGCACAAGCCAAGGGGGTATGTAGGAGGGGTGAGAATGTGGGTGTACCTCTGAGTGTGTGTGCACAACTGAAGGTTCTCCGAGGTCCTCCCCTTCTCTCAGGAACACAGAGAACAAGTGAGCAGTCCTCCCAGGATGACAGAAGTCTGGGAGTCAGGCTGACGTTTCTCTGCTTGGCTGATCTCTCTAATGTCCTCAAGCAGCTCATCCTAACTTCACTTCATCTTCATTCTTAAAACATTTTCTCGCTTTAAAGTTAGCTATATATTTTTATTATTAAGATAATACTTTAAAAAAATGTACAGTTTCCTTTGTAGAGAAGTTTTAGGTTTGTGGAGAAATTGAGCATACGGTACAGAGAGTCCCTTGCGATCCTCTCCTCGCCACACTCACACAGCTTCTTATCAACGTGCCACCCCACATTGGCCCACTCGTGATTACTGATGTACCTCTGTTAACCCAGTGCTTTCACCCACAGCCCATAGGTTATGTTGAAAACATGAAGAAAAGTGAAAGTATCTGTAATCCCACACCGAAATTTAACTTTTGGTTATGTATAGCACTCAACTGTGTGCGTGTGTGCCTGTGGTTGTGTGTTCTTCCCTTATCAAAATAAGGTCAAAGTGAGACTACCACTTTAATGATCGTTTCAATAAATACCAGATCTTGATTATATTCTAAAATTCTTAAATATTCCAATGTTATTTTTCATAATTACATAGCTCTATTGAATATTAGACCATGTTATTTATACTCATAAATTATTATAAACATTATGTCAGGATCTCTCCTGTGCCTTTTTCCTCCTTTGGACCATTTTCTGCAGGAGGAATTGTGACATCCAGGGATGCCACCTTGTCAGACCATCGCTAGCAAGGTTCCACTGATGGGTCAAGTACAAAAGTGTACCATTTACCTCCAAACTTAATCAAAGTAGATCCTTTAATTTAAAACAATATCAAATTTAAGAGCAACTTAAAATTTGCAGTCTCAATTATAATACACTAAGGGGACAAATTATGTCTCTTTTCCCACATGGCTTCAAATATCTAATACTTTAAATAGACTCACTTTTTATGTTTATCAGTAGTGTTTGCTGCACACAATGCTGACATTCATTATGGGGGATTGGTAAATGTACATAACACCTCTTAATTCTGTTTACTTCCTCTCTCCCCTCCCTCAATCTCTAGGGCCCCTTCCTTAAATGAACTCATTTAATAAACACTTCCTAACACTATCCTAATTGTTGGGGCCATGAAATGATCAGTAAGTCAGCCTGCTCGTAGAGAAGTATGTCAATAAGTGGCATTATGGGGTACATTCTTTCTGCATAGTTGGGGCTTTCTACTACTCATTGCAGGACTTCCTCCTATTCATTGAAGGTATGCCTGGAGAAGGAGGAGGAAAGGAGAGTAGGATTGCAAGCAGAAAGTAATTACTCACCCTGAGAGTGGTCTTGAGGGGTTTTCTGGTGGAGAAAGCTTTCCTGTATTCATTCTCCAGCTGTCTCTCAGCGTCAGACACTCTGTCTTCTATGCCCCAATGCATGGTAATGGTCAACAGCAACAGTCTCTGAGCTCATGGAGCATCCATTCTAGAGGAAGAAGACAGACAACTAGCAAGGCAGTGAAAACAACAGCGTGCCATGTCAGGTGGTATAATGATGTGAAGAAAATAAGGACAGCCAAGGAGCTAGAGAGGCTGTGTTAGGGCAAGGTGCTCTTCAACAGAATTCTAAAGTAAGCAGGGTTTGAGCAGGCTGAGAGAGGAGAAGCCTTTGGGAGGAGGCTGATGAGATCCAAGGAACCGTGGAAGACTTGCAGGGCTGGGGCCAGGGTGCAGACAGGGAAGGAGGCAGCAGTGGGATCCTGGAATGGACAGAGGATGAAG
Source organism: Dasyprocta punctata (assembly GCA_004363535.1). Lineage (NCBI taxonomy): Eukaryota > Metazoa > Chordata > Mammalia > Rodentia > Dasyproctidae > Dasyprocta > Dasyprocta punctata. The sequence continues at coordinate 100,178 of RJWM01002912.1, forward strand.
GACTAGTGAAGATGCAACTCTACCCCCTTCACCCCTGTTTCCTGAAAAGCAAGTGGAGGACAAAGGGAAATGCCTAAGGTGCCTCACACAGAGCTTTGTACAAGATCTGTATGAAGAATACTTCATATTGTTCTTCCGTATAGGCGTACTGTGGCCCCTTTCTCTTGACTTCAATCTGTAATCCTGAAAATCAATTGATCATTGACATTGGACCTTTGGAAAACAAAGCAGAAATGAGCTCATGGCAGGTCATTAAGTAAAACAGAATGTTCAGTTACATTTGACTTTTAGATAAGCATGCAATAATTTTAAAAATGTAAACACACATTAACTATTGTAAGTTAATCTGACAGTCAAATTCAACTAGGTGCCCCATATTTTCAAGTGCCAAATCTGCTAACCCCTATTTAGGAGACTGAAATATTGGACCAGGATGGATACTTGTGTCATCTTGCAAAGGTTCTGAGATTAATTGAGAGAATATTAGAGAATAACATGAATCCTATTTTGATTTTACTTCTCCCAGGACTGAGTAATTATTTGCTAGATAGTTTTTCCTTCTGAGGATCTAGAAAGATGATTTTTAATGAATATTAAACAAGAAAAATGAGGAACCACAATATTTTAGATGACTTCTGGAAGGGAAGGTATCTCTTCAGTGTCACAATAGATAGATAGGGGTACAAATGTTAGAGGTGGGCTCCTTTGGAATTGAGTGTGGTTGCAGCAAGATGGTGCATGGATTATGTGTTTCGTTGGTCCAGGCAGCCCTGATTCACACCTCTTGTCCAGAGTAATTATGAAAAGCATATCCTAGCACTCTCAAAAGTGTCCTGGTCTCAGATGATAAATGACATGTATATCAGTCAGTGTTTACTAGAGAAACAGATATAACACAATATATTCAAATATACAAGAATCTACAAGATGGGCTTACAGTGGCCGCCCATAGAGTTAGATGTGGAAGAGTTCAGAGGTTCTGTCTACAAACTGGAGGTTAAAGTAATCAGTTGAAGGTCTGGAGCTCTCTACAGTGTCCCATGTGAGTGCATTTCAAGAGGTTGATGGGTCTGAGACAGAAGGCTATAGCGTCTACACAGGAAGGCTGAAGAGTCTGTGCTGGAAGCCAGGTGATGTCTAAAGTGAAGGCAAAGACTGGAACTCCTCTGAAGAAGCAGAAGCAGATCCGTACTTCTTCATTTCTCCTTAATGCTATCCAGGCCACACGCTGCCCTAGGGGGCAGAATTGCTGAACCAATTTAGTTGAGCTTCTCTTACTCAAGTTGACACAATCAACCAACCATCCCAACATGGTTGTTCCATGCTGTGGCCAGGGAACCCAGAAAAGGAGGCTGTAATTCCTACGGACTCTGGATGTCATGTGACCTCATTAGGCCTCTCATGTGAATGGAGGGGCACTGAGCAAGTTCAAAGCTCTTCCTAGCTCCAAGAGTCATCTTATGCTTGTTTTCAAGTGAAGCTAATGCAAGAAGGCATTTATTCTCATTCAGTTTAGTGTGACAATGTAGATTCAGTTTCTCTCCATGCTTTGTGTGTTTTTTATTATCAGAGTTATGTTAGTTTCTGGAAATATTTGTAGATTGAAAGTTTAAAATTATTCTTTTGACCTTAGGATAAAAGACCAAATGCTAGATAGCATTTGAAATAGTTTCAGTGAATAACACATTACGAGTGATCAAGTATGACATTGGCTACATTATATAGACTTTTAAAAACAGGTAATTGCACAATATAATACCAGAACATCATAAAATTTCCATTTTTTAGTTCTCCTCTCAGATCTATAGTTTTCTGTGAATCCTTTAGATTTTGTAAATACAACTATATATTTGCATTCATTTACATACATGGCACAGAGTTTTTTTAAAAATATACAAATATCTACTTTAAAATTGTAGTACATACTCTATCAGTATTTCACCAGTCACCCTTTTCATTGCCTATAGATCTCAGCTTTTCTTTTTTCTTTTTTGTTCTTTTTTAGGCTGTGTAGTATTTCACAGTATGGAAGTATTAAAGAATATAGAAACATCCCTCATTGATGATTACTTACATTACTTCCGATTGTGTTGTAATAAATAATGCTAAAATGAATATTCTTCTGTGATCATGTGTATATATGCACATATATTTAAGTATCTAGATTTTTAGAAACAGAACACTTCAGTTTGATAGTTATTGCTCAATTGTTCTTTTTCTAAGACTCTTCTAATTTACATGTTAAACTGAGGACTTTGAATTTGAAGAATAATTTTGCATAAAGGCAAGGATTCGGGTGTTGCTTCATCCTCAAATTTAGTTCTAAGTAGCCTTTTTTTAAACCAGTGATTCCTTGACCTGTGCAATTGGATCAAACCAAGACCAAATTAAATCTTACTTATGTAGAAACTTGGTGTCCATGACCTTGTGTTTATCTGGAGAGTGATTTCTTGGAGTAGGCTATAGCTTGGCTGTGAATGACCCTGATGGGAGAACACTTTTATCCCTCCATCTATAGCAGCTGAATTAGGTTTACTGGGATTAACTGGGACTGAAGGACTTGTTCATCTACTTTAATTATTCTTCCAATGAGAGCTTTTTCCCAGACTGGATTTTGAATCAGAAGAAGAATGGAGGCTGGGTGAGCCATAGAACAGATCAGTTAAAGATCTTACAGAAAAGGCTCTCAGAAAGGAAAGCTCTAGCCTAATGTAGGTAGATAAGATTCTGTTATTTTTTTCCTTTTCTAAAGAAGGAGCCATATATATTATATATGAAATACATATAATATATAATATATAATTGAAACATTTGCATTTTTGTAAACTTGGAGTGATTTAGTTTATAGATGAAATCATTTTTCTGACAAGTCACATTAAAAGATGGAAAGCGAACAGGAATTGCTTTCCTTATTCTGAACCAAGCCAGGCTGTCTTGTACTATAACTTGCTCCCCTAAAGCCAAAATTAACAAAAGGATGAAAGCTGGGAAAATTGAGGGAATTGAAGACAAAGGCCGGACAAAATGGCCATCATGTCATCACTCTGTTCTCTGCTGCCCTCTAGTGGTGGCATCAGGGGATTGGGTGTGAAACTATCTCAAGGTCATTTTTATTTTATCATTATTATTTTTACTACAAATTTACTTATTTCGAAGAAAACAAATGAAAAAACAGTCTCAAAACAGGTTAGTGGGAGAGTTATGATAATTAATACATCGTGTTTTTGTTGTCTTTGTGGTAGTTATTCAGAGTACAAGATATAGGCATGATATTTTGTCCCCAAGGTCATTTTTATAGAGTTAAACTGTAGAGAAAAAAGTGCCATTAGGTACCCGTGAAAGCTGTCTAGTGATGATGGAATAAATGTTCTCTCACAGCAACCATAGGACAGTCTAGAATACGTGGCAATGGGCTACCTACTTAGTAAAAAAGAAAAAAATTCGGAAACTGGATCCTTCGCCCCTTGGTTCTATATGACTCATGTGTGTTCAGCACCAGTGTGCTGGATTCTGCGCCCATCATTAGAGATATAGAGAGGAGTTAACATGACTCCTGCCCTTGGGGAGAGCCCATTGTAGAAGACAGGGCACAAATAAACAAGTTAGATTGCCAACAGCGTGTAAGAGGCATCTGACAAGGCATTTGCTCTTGAACCTAATTCTCAAGTCAGAATGAGATTACTTGCTGAGCGTTTTCATTTGTTCCCAAATTGGAAAACATTTTCTTGTTCTGGGTAGAGATGACGGTACAGAGGACGGATGAGCTTTTCTTTCTTCTTTTCTCTTTTGTAAAACACTGAATTTGGGCTGCTGAGATGGCGCAACTATGACAGCTCAAAGTTTCAGTCTTGGTTTGAAGATGAAAGTCAAACCGTGTACATGAGTTCTTTATTCCCCTGCAAAATAAATTCCTCCATGAACTACGAGGAAATAAAAGGCTCTACAGAGGGAGAGCGTGTGCTGAATGACAGCACAGTCCAAGATGGCCACCTGTCCTCCGTCTGCAGAAGGCTGCCTGACGCTAGTGGGGAAATCTCACCATCATCAGTCTTTAAGGGCCTTCTTTATTTAGGGATACCTTGCTAAGGAATGTACTTTTTCAGTTTTCTCTCTAGCAGCCTTCAGATTAGATTTATAAATATGAACCTTTTACTCTTTACATTAAGCAAGTAGTCAGAGAGACCAGAGAGAGAAGGTGGCAATAGAAGTGTAGGGTTCCTTTTTCCAGTATGTAGGGTAACATTAGAGAGAGAGAGTGTGTGTGTGTATGTGTGTGTGTGTGTGTGTGTGTGTGTGTGTGTGTGTGTGTTTTAGGGAAGCTACTGGTACTTTAATCCTGAATTACTGGAAGGCTACAGCTACACTTCTTAGGAGTATTTTGTTTACTCCTGGCTTGCATCTATCTTTTCTATCTTTCTGCATCCACGCTGAATTTTCTAGGGACATCAACTCTTTTCACTTTTTTCCTTGTGGCCTTAGACTTCAAAATATTCCTGACATGTAAGCCAAGACTGTCCATTTAGAGTTTGACATCTTCAAGCTAAGGTGACAAGTTCAGAAAAGGGAGCAAACTGGACTGGACCAGTCAGGGCAAGTGGGGGTCCATCCTGGGACTTGTGTTGAAGCTATCAAGTATTGTAATCCCAAATATTGAGTACAGTAATCCAAGTACTGAAATCCTTTCTCTAGTCTTCCTCAGAATCCAAGAAGGTATATTTATAATTCCACTGAGATGTTATTGGAATCCTGGCAAATTAATTCCAATCTACCATTGCCAATGCAAACCATGGCAAGAGTAAAGACTCCAAGACATATTCAAAGTTAAGGACAGCCAAGGGGTCCTAATCCGATCCTTGTGAGGACATGCGGACAAAGGCCTTGATTCTAGGCCTCTCCCAGAATTTATTACCTAGTGAAGCAAGGGGGTGGCTTGAGGATGCTTGACAGTGAGGATGGCGGGAACTATGTGAGTAACTTGAGCTGCCTAGCAAGGTAGTGAGAAAGGTATCTCTGCAAAATGCAGATAAAGATATGCAGGGGGATCAATTTGCACAACCCAATCAAGATAGCAAGATAGCAAGATAGGAGGCTGCTGCTTCAGTTTCTGATATACAAACTTTATGCCCTGGGAACTCACAGCCTCTTTCTTGAGGCTCATACCCAGTTGACATTCCTGGAGCTCGTTGGCTCTGCCATCGCGCAGTGCCTATATATTTTACAGAGATCACTATGGAAGGAAACAGGACACTGTCGTATGGTTTTAGAGATTACATACCACTACCTCGGCTAGCCTTATTTGCAATGCTTAGGGCCAGTTGAAGAGAGAAGGAAATACCATAGTCAGCTCTGTATATATCAACATAAGGAAATAAGTTTCAATATAATCAAACTTGCAGCAATTGTTCTGCATTCAAGGGGACCCACTCAAGTTATCTCCCACAATCAAGGGATGAGCATTCTTTCTTTCTAGGGTAACCAAGAAGATGGGATGCAAGCCTGGAGCTGCTGAAATGCTGCCATTGTGAACAGAGAAATTATTCGAGTGCAGCCACTCTATAGGAAAGAAGGGAAATTGACACTAGGGTCTTAATGATGTTTGGACTCCTTGACATAGCTATATTTGAAGTGTCTCCTGACCCCTTTAGTTCTGTGGACCAATCTATTTCTTTCTGGCCCTTGCTCAAGTCAGTTGATATCAAAATTTGGTACATATTAAAACATCAAAGGGGCTTGTTGAAATGCAGATTGTTATATCCTTCCTCCAAGTAGGTCTGGGGTGGGGCCTGAGAACTTTCATTTTGAACAATTTTCAAAAGAGACTGCTGATGTTAGTCTTGGAACCATATTTTTAGATCATCAATTTGGAATTTTTTTGTTGCTTTCTGCTACTTATAACCAAAACTAATCTGAATCATACCAGAAGAGCTTTTCTAAATAAGCAAGAATCTTATTCTTAAAACAGTTAATAGAATAAGATCAAAGAATGTGTTTGAAATGAAACCTGGTCAACAGCATTTGAAAAAATAGTCCAGCCATACCCCGTGACTCATAAGACCAATCTGACACCTTAGGAGGTTTTCTACTCCGTTTATACTCATGCCTGAGCCTTTTTTTTTTTTTTTATGGCTAAAGGAAAAGCCAATGGAGTATATGACAAATGAGCAAAAACAGCAGGACTAATACATGTTTTGTCAGAGACTTAAAACTCATGCATTGAGAAAATGCACATTTTTTCACTCTGATCTAGTCTGTCAACAAAATGCTTTTCATGAGAAACATCAAAGCCATTTCATCTGCAAATTTCATTTTTTTGAATCCCTTAATCTACACTGTTGACAAAAATTCCTGTCAAGTGCCTCAAACCATTGTATTAACAAATTTCGCTTTGTCAATCATGATTTAGCCTGCTTGCAAATGCGTTTTGTAATATTCTGCTCTATCCTGCAGGAAGAATACCTAACAGTCAATGCCTCAATCTTAATATTGAAAGCGAGCGAAGAGAGAAAGTAAAAGTGGTGTCGAGCCTGCTCGCTTAGCACAACCTTAGCATGTCCCTATGCATTTTAAATAAACCCAGCTCATCTGAAGTTTTCCCTGGATAATACAAGCCACAGTGAAGGTAAGAATATTGCAGTTGGTGAAATCACAGAGTGCTGTTCAGGTTTTTCCTGTTTGGTGTCTTACCTGCCACTAATCACACAGCCCTTTAGTCTTTACCTTTTGGATTATTCTCTGAGGCTGATCCTGGTGGGTTGCAGTCCCAGTTACAATTCTCCCTAATGGCAAATTCAGGAAGATGCTATGTAGATTCCAGTGTCTTCAGATTGCAGTGTGTCTTCACTCCAGTTATATCATTTTAGTGGGAAATGATCACTGCTGCTTTCCCAGATGATGGGACAACGTTCACATGCTTCCGCTTGAGAGGAAGCTGTGGTGTGAGCTATCAAGCTCAAGGTGTCTGTTTCCTGCCTGGCTTATCCGTGAGTTCTTGGTGGTGGGATGCCAAGGAGAGGAGAAGATGTTACTGAATATCCTAATAGTCACTGACATGCTGAATCATTATGTTTGTTTAGGTATGAAAAAAATAAATAAATAAAAGAAAGCACTAGGCTGAAGCTACCAATTTAAATGATGGTGGATTCCTTACCTGACATTCAAAGATGTCACTGTATCCTGTATGGGATTGGATGCCTTCTCAAACTGAAGATAATGAGCAGGATTAAATATTGGGCTCTCTGAATTTGAGTTCTAACTCCAATTTATAGCAGGTTTCTGACCTTCAGAAGTCACTGAACATATTTGTCCCTCATTGTTGCCTTATTCTGCACAATGGTGCTAACAGAACTACTTGCCCAGCAGACTTTCTGAACTCCTGGGAAAACCAAACAAAAGCAATTTATGAATCAAAGTTTAAGGTGATCGTCAAATACTAGATACACATAAGGCAGCATGGATACAGTGTCAGAAATGCTTTCATTTTAGCCCTCTTGGAGGAGGCGTTAGATTCTTCCTTGTGGTGTAAACCTAGGGTGACAGTGATCACCTGCAGGAATGGTGCACTTGTTGCGATTCGCTCCAGCGCTGACTTGACTGATAGTCTGTAAACCCCCTCCCAGGTGATGTTTGGATTCTGGTGTGTGAAGGAGAAGGGATCATACATAAGTGTGTTGACTATGTTGATGTTTCTGTGCATATCATGTTGATTTCTTGTGTGATCATCTTTGGGAACCGTGGTGGATTTTTCTGATTTAGGAATAGTTGAGACCTGGAGCTCAGGAGCCTGAGCTTGAAGAGCAGAGAGAACAGAGGAACATCCTATGTGTCTGAGGGATGCAGGAGGCCACCGCAAGGCCTGGTATTGTCTCTTCCGTGTTTTGATTGCATGCCGTCCTTCAGAAAGGAAAAACCTCTAATATCTGAGTTGTTTGGGTCCCATACTGGGCCTGGGGATAGTGGTAACTATGAAAGCACCATGGTTGACAACTTTCACCAATGAGTCCCTCTGTCCAGCATTTTGAGCCACCCTGTTCTACATATTGTTGTACACTTTTTAATCCCTTTAAAACCTTTCAAAATTTCTTTTCTGCAGGTGAGACTACCCCTGTTCCTATCTTCCCCTGTTACAGACCCTTTGTCGTCTCTCTGGCCACCCAAATTCATGCTCCTCCACATGACAAGTAATGTGTTGCTAATAATAGACTTCCTGGAGCTCTTGGCCCCAGATTTGCTGCCTAAAGCCAAGGGAATTGAGATTGAGTACACAGTTAGGGAGAAACAAATCAATTATAATAAGTGACAAACAAACAGACTCTCCTTTTTCTCAGAAGCCAAAGCTAATGGAGTGAGTGCAGAGACAAGGGCTTTCTGGGCTGGTGGCTTCTAGGGAATCATCCTCAAGACAAATGTTAACAGACATTAGGAGGAAAGAGGCCCAGGGCAGCCCAAGGGGAGAGAGAAAAGCAAAGTGGTAGCCTCTGGATGCAGGTTCTGCCCAATCTATTGCACATAATTGGTTCTTTCTCAGGAAACATTTGCACTAAACTCTGGCTTCTGGAAGCAAAGAAAGTCCCCCCCGCCAAAAAAAAAATATGACTATATTGGGTACCATGACAATCAGGACTTTTTAATTGCAAATGAAGGATCATTCAACCCCAACTAAATGTTTACAGAAAAACAGAAACATAGGAAAGTCTCCTGGCTTCCATGCCATAACCACCTAAGGGTAAATATTACCTGAGGTGCAGCTGGAGGCAAGAGCACAAGATGTGATTTCTTGCCCTCCATTCCTGTCTTTGCTTTCTTATTGGAGTGCTCACTTTCAGATGAGTTTCTTCTCGAGGATGCACAGTGAGGTATTTGGTTCCCAAAGTCACATCTTGCTAGCTTCAATTCTAAGAGGAAAGAGAGCACCCATGGTGAAACTTTTAGAGACCAAGTGTCCAAAATGCAACCCCAACCCACTTATTTATCTTAAAATGCCAACACTGCAATTAAATCTGTATAATAAGGCTTTGGTTCAGAAAACAACAACTCATACACTTGGTATGTGAGCGAACTGTAAGGACTCTCTATGCCCACTGAGGTGTGCAGTAGATTTGCCACCAGTGAGTTAGTCTTTATTTATGCCTTGATTCTATAGCCATGGGCTTTCCTGGTTCTAGTGACCCAAATCTGAGGTTATCACATTGAGTATTTGATGATTCCTCATTTAGACAATGCTGGTAATAGTGTGAAAATTTTTTGTATGAATACTTAGTTACTTTCTTTTTGCTGGGACAAAATACCCAATAACAACAAGTTTTTGGGTTTTTTTCTTGTTTTGAGACAGAGTTTTGCTAATGTAGTTCATACTGGCCTTGAACTCACTATGTAGTGGGGGCTGGCTTCAAACTCACAGCAATCCTCCTGTCTCAGCCTCCTAAATGCTGGGATCATAGGCATGCAGCACCATGCCTGACTCACCCACAAATTTTGCCTCATAGTTTGTAGAGGTTTCTGTCCCTAGTGAACTGGCTTTAAGGCAGGAAAGCATGGCTGAGGGGCATTGCTGAGGAGAAACAGTCCATGGCAGAGCAGACAGAGAGCAGCAAGCCTGCCTTCCCTTTCTCCCTTTATATTCCACTCTGGCTATAAACCCCATGGTTGGGGCCACCCACACCCAGGGAGGGGCATCCCTCATCAGTAAATCCATTCAGCCACACCCAGAACTATGCCACTCGAATCAGTAGACTCATTCAGGTATCACATCCATTATTCAGCATCACACACCAAAGATCCTATTACCTCCCCAAAGCTCCACCTATGAGTGCATAAGGCTTTGGAGAGGGGTCTAGATATGAGCCATAACACATTTCATAGACCATGTAATATTGTATGTCTTCATGGACCTGATTCCATTTAAGCCATACGTGAAATCTTGTTCAGTAGGGATCATTATTCATTCATTCAACAAACACTTATTTAATACCCATGATATAGTACAGGATACTAGGTGCTGGGAATATAGACATAAACAAAGCATCTAAGGATCCCTATCTTTGTGTTTCTCATCTCATAAGGGTAACTATGATTATCTCCACTTGATAGAGGGGTAGGACTTGAGACAAGGAAAGGTTGAGTCACTCAAGGTCATTAGGGCAGCAATGATGTGGCCTCTGTGTAGTCAGGCTTTGTACACTGTGATTTCCCTCATTTGCCACTTGTCTGCTCCTCATGGCTGTCTCAGACATGAAGCTAGAACTGGACTGTCTCTCTCATTCACCCATGGGTAAGTTGAGGCCGAGAGGCTGTTAGTTGATGTGGCCAGGATCACCATCATAGCAAAGAGCAAAGCTAAAACTCTAAGGTTTAGGGTCTGGGTTATGTCTTTTCTTTTTTTTGCAGCATTGGGAATTGAACTCACAATCTTACGCCTGTCAGACAGGTGCTTAAATCACTGAGCCAAACTCCCAGCCCTGGTTTTTTGAGGCAGGGTCGCATTGTATAGCTCAGGCTGGCCTTGCACTCACGTTGTAGCCCAAGCTGGCCTTGAACTCACAACGCTCCTCATACCTCAGCCTCCCGAGTGCTGGGATTAAAGGTGTGCGCCACCACGCTGGGCTTGGGTGATGTCTTTTCAAGGCAATGTTCTGCCCCTAGATCTTGGTGCATGGCTCCCTCTCCTTCCCTGTAGTGCTATCAGGAAGGGTGGTGAAGATGTTCCAAGAGCTCGAGCTGAAGGGCTAACTGGGCGCCAGATTCTGAGCTAATCGCTTCAGCTGTTTTCTCATTTATCCTCACTATTTGGCGAAGCTTGTGCAATCATTATACCCATTTCACAGGTGGAAAAAGTAACTCGAAGAGTAATCTTAAAGTCACACAGCTAGAAAATGGTGGAGTTGAATGTTAAGTAAGCCTCCTCAATCCAATGCTATGCAGAATTGCTGTTAACCACAGTGAAGCCCTGTCCCTCATACTTGGTGGGAGAGTTTTGGGGCTTGGAAAAGAAAAAAACCTTCTTAATGCAAGAAGCATTTTAGTTTTTATCTGTGTTGTCCCCAAACAGTTTTAGAATCATGGTTGAGACAAACCATGTCCCCAAAGCCACAATGAATAAGTGTTCCTCCCCTCAGGTAAGCTAAGACCAGGTGATTAAAAAATATCACCTGCTTGGCCCCCTCCCACACTGCCCTGTGCTATTCTGGTGGAAGCTGAATTCTGGCTGGGCTCCTGTCTCTGCTTATTTGCAGTCATATTTCCAAAGGATGTATTTTTATTGCAGCAATAATTTCCATCATAAGTCAAAGAATTTGGCACTTTGCCTTTTGCATTAAAGGAATAAAACCCTGTACTATTTAAATTTAATAGTTTTATGTCAGCCTTGGGGATGGAGGCAACTGCTGGAGGCCACACCCTCAGCCTTAGGTCTGTGGAAAAGTCACATTAAGAGCAGGGCTTCTCAATTGGGGCTCCATTGGCATTTGAGGTAGATGCATTTTAGTTGTGAGAATTGTTTTGTGCACTGTAAAGTATGTAGCATCCTTCTTGGCCTTTTCCCACTAAATGCTTGTTCTGGCCCCTCAGTTGTGACAAGCAAAAATGTCTAAAGTCATTGCCAAAGATTCTTGGGGCAGAAGTGGGGTGAGCAGGGTGACAAATACCACCCCTCCTTGTAAAGGAGACTTACACTCTGACCACAGTGCAGCCTGGTGAACTCAAGTGAGCAATGGAAATGATGATGGCATCCACCTTCTGCAGTTGTTGGAAGGATCAGCTGAAGTCATTTGACATGTGTACAATGGTGACAATTGCTATCTGCCCCCTAAAACCTCATTCATTGTTTTGCAGGACAAAAAGCCAGTCTACATTTTTCAGGAGTCTTGGGGTGAGTTGGAGTTCATGTGTCTGTGGTCTAGTTAGCAGACTTTAAGTGAGCCAGATCCATGAAAGTCTCCCATAGATCAATCTCCATGATCCCTCCTTGCCTGCCAGCTCTTGCTAAGCATCCCAATAGTACAGGAGATGAAAGATTCACAAGATGGAAGCAACCTGTGTCTCTTCATCTTCATGAAGCATAGCCACACTCCCAAGGCTGCCATTGCTGCTGGACTTTTGGTGAGTAAGAAAGAAGCTTTCATTGTGCTAAGCTGCTGAAATGTGGGTTTAATCTGTTACAGCAGGTAACATGACTCTTATTATTATATGTGCTTAGCAATACATTTGGCCCATAGTACGTGTCAATAGATGTTAGATCACACTATTAATAATTGATGGCTGGTTTTTCTGAACCTGACGCACAATTAAAGATCAACTAGGGAAAGAAATTGGAGCTGAAATGATTGACATATATCATGGTGTGTTTCTCACCAACTAATGAAATTTGGTGGATGAATCAGCATCCACTCACGTCAAACATTCAAGAGCAACTTGTGAGCTCTTCAGAGCATCTCAAAAACTAGCAGACTTGGTGGCTCCTGGAGATGAATCTTGCCCACTCATAAGTAGAATGTGTAATGTTCTTCTCCCATAAGCCCAGTAATTAGAGCCAGCTAAAGATATGATGTAAGGGGCTGTCAAAAGGCCTTGGGTCCCCCAATGTTTTAAATTCATAATTGTGAACTTCTGTAATGTTCACTGAACTAAAGTAATGCTTCCCCTAACCCTGACTGGTAGAATGACAATGGCTAGCCCAAGTCTATTTTTTCTTTCTCTCTGCCATAATTATGTCTTCCTTAATTCTAAAGATGCTTACAACATTGGGCTTTGGACACACTACAAACACTTAACATTCTTTTTATAACTATTTACTGCCTATCAGCTATCATAGATTGAGTAATGATCCCTCAAAAATGTGTATATCCTGACCCTTGGAACTTGTGAATATGCTACCTTCCATGGTAGATGAACTTTGCAGATGGGATTAAATTAAATATTTGAGGTGGGAAAATTATCCTGGACTATTTAGAAAAGTTCACTGTAATTGTCATGGCCTGTATATGCAGGTGCTTGAACATCACCAGCTTGACGTGACAACAAAAGCAAAAGGTTGGGGTGACACGAGAAAAGGATATCAGCCAGGGAGTGCCAGAGGCATCCAAAAGCCGAAAAAGGCGTGGAGACATCCAGCCCTGGGAGCTCCAGAAGGGGCTGTTGGAAGTGTCCTGCCAACACTTTGACTCTAGCACATTGAAACTCACTCTGAATTTCTGATTTGTAGAACTTCAGTATAATAATCTTTTTATAAACCAAATACACTAGCCCCATTTTGGGTGGATGGGTGGGAGGTGTCATAATTCTTCTGGTTGTGACAGAAAACTCAGCACAAACTACATATAGCTCCAGGAAAAAAAAAACCATGAATATAATGACTTTGGGAATACCTACATAGAGGTGCTCAAATAATGCCATCAAAAGTAAGTCCAGCTCATCCAGTGGCAAACATAGTTTATTTTCACAGAATTTGCAGGTCAACTGTAAGATGTTTTCTGACAGCCTGGCTTGGATCATGTGCTTACCCCTGGACCAACTACTGGGATGAAGGGAATCATGTAGTTAATTTGGTAACAAGGGTATGGCAGTATCAACACTAGATCAGGGTCCAAGCCAAAGTGACTGGCTGCCCTATAAGAACAACAATGGGTGCAACGTGAAAAATTATTCACCATGAAGAGGAGCCTCTCTTTCCAGAAGAATAAAGAAAAGCACATGGGGCAGATCAACTCCTGTCATGACTATCAGCATCACAGAAGGGTTTGCAACAAAAGTTTTAGATGACTAGGCTAAGAAGCACATCATGTCACCTCTTCCCTGCCCCTTCCTCTCAGTATTCATCTCCACATCTGAAAAAAAAAAAGGCCATTGCTGAAAGGGTCAGAGTATCTTGCCTCCCCATTTTGTCATCCATTCTATTATATTTTGGGCTAGGAACTTCCAAGTATCAACTCCTGTGCACAACTTTGAGGGCATGCTTTGCAAAGACTAACTCAAGTGAGATGTAATTAATCATTGCAACTGTTTAATTTTCTAATGAAAAATGTCAGACTTTACTAAAGAAGCAGAGCTCCTGAGTTCTGGTAGCATTTCATACCTAGAATTAGCTCTCCGACCCTTTCACCCAGGTCCTGATCTCTTTTGCACATTAATATAGCCTATTGGGTTCCCATAGTGTTGACCACAAGAGTTATCAAGTGAATTATCTTCCACTGTGGTGCTGGATTAGGACAATATCAGGGAAAACCTGCTGATTTTCTAAAAGTGACTCAGAGTGTGCATCTGATTCCATTAATCTTTGCTAATTTGTGCCAGTCTGCTACATTCAGATTTGAGTCTTTTCTCTTTGCCTTGGTGTTTAAATGCTGTCTGGTTCAGATCACTCCGCAGTGTGTGTATTTGGGCTGCTGTGGAGGTCTGCGTGTGCAGCAGAATGTGCAGCTAGGTGAAGAAGCTGTAGCCCTTGCTCCTGGGCCTTTGGAGAACTAACACACTGGGATAGAAATGAGATGGGAAAGCAGAGCAGGGGCTGCTGGGAAGCAGTAGACTTCCCCACTAACATACTCCAGATGTGCATAGGCCAGGATGTGGCAAGGTCTACCATCTCCCAGCATACCTTGTCCGTGTTGTCTCAGCTGCGGTCCACACACTAGACCCAAGGTGTGGGAGAAGCCAGTCATTGCCATGCAGTAGAACCTGTTGCCTGTTGAGAGGAGTCCTGGAGAACAGTACTGACCTTAATCAAGAAATGCATGATCCTGCTTGCAGAATATCGTAGTGGCCTTCCTTTTGCCATCTACATAGGAATTCCCTCTTAGGAATCCCTAAGAGGACAAATCACATGACATTTCTCAGGCGTGGAAACACACAGCTCTGCATGGCAGTTGCGTTTGTTCATTTCACGGCCATTTATTTGGTGCTTACCACATATTAGGCTTTCTGCTGGATGCAGGGTTTGCCACTTTGAGCATGAGCTCAGCCAGGACTATCATTTCAGGGAGCCCTCTCTGGAAAATATGACCATTATCTATTGTATTTGTCTTGAAATAATAGGTTTCTATGGGATTATGCTTTAATCTCCTTGCTCTCAAAAGTTGATGCAGGAACAAAATGAAGCAATTGAAAGAGAATAACTGATACTGTTTAATGCTACAGAACACAGCCATTAGGAAGTAAAGCCTTCTGTCCTGTGGCCTTTGGTGTCCTTGTGGGATATTATAAGTGTACGTTAGTGTTGCTTAAGAGTTCAAAATAGCTATGCTTGTCTTTTTAACTAGATTTTAAGTGTCTTGAATGTTGGGGTCATGGTCTATTTTATTTTATGTTTTTGTTTTCTCTACTTTATTAGGAACTTGTTTAATTAGATAATTTCTGGATTTTATAACAAGGGAAGAACAAGAATGAGGTTGACTTGAGATAATGAAGATACTTAGCACCTTGAAGTCCCTCTCTCATCATCTGTCACTGTCTCACACACTCTTGTGTGTCTCTCCCCACACCTCCCATCACTTCATGCACTCCTCCTGTCATCCTTCTCCTCTATGTGTTGGGCAGCAGGAATGGTCCTGTGCAGGCAAAGGGCCACAGTCCTCCAGCTATCTGACTGTAGAATAAGGAGAAATCTCATCATGAATGCACTCAATAAATAGCTGCTGAATAAATGAAAAGATGTATAATCCCAAGGTATGGGGTTATTTGTAATTGAGTAATATGTTAAATTACAGGGTTGGGACATAATAAATGTTCAGCAAAAGTTTGCATGGAAGGGCAGCCCTCTGTTTTGGTTTCAAGTTTTACAAAATTTTGTTGCATTTATCTATTTTTTTTTTGGAACCCTCTGATCTTAAAATCTTTCTAAATGTATTTTAAAACTTCGTAAATCGAATTTTGGAGAGTTGGTGACAAGTTTCTGTTCCCATTAAGATTCTTCCTTTTTAACCCTCTGATGCTGAAAGTGTGTTCTATTTCCCATCAGTCTCCTGGCTTTCTGATTCTTTATGTCTTGTCCTTATAAAGATAGCTGACCTTCACTTTATCACTCCCTTTAATGAGGTCCCACATAGAGATACAGGTCTGCCTGCACTCTCCTAATTGTGGCACAAGATATTTCCTGTCATTTTATAGGCAGATACAACACAGATGAAGAAGGCCAAGTGGTGGTTGAATAGGGACCTTGAGCTATAGAATTACACCTTGGTGCTTGCAGACCCGTCTAGTATCTCCTCAGCTCCTGAATTGCAACTCGGTCCAATCTCAATTCTCTGGGCTGTCTTATTAGGAAAGATGGAACTCAACACCTGCATGCAGGGGGCTATCTCAATCTACAGCCTCTGCATCCAGCACAGGAGCTATTTTTTCTATTCTCTGCTACTTTTCCAACCTAAAGAAAGAATTCAACCAAGTTAGAGCAGAGAAAAGAATAGTGTATTCATCTTCACAGTAGATGATACTAGTTTGAGAGTTTGTTACACATCAGGTTTTATGTCAGGTCCTTTGCAGTTAATACCTCACAAATTTTCAAGTCATCCTCTTGAGATTTATTGTTTCTGTCTTGAAGTTCAAGGAACTAAAGTAACCTGCAGAAGGTCATGCAGTAAACGTGATGGGTAGTTTGATTTCAGAGCCCTTTTTCTTACTTGATCCACACACTCAACCAAATATACATACTATTTAACTGCAAATTGTTCAGTACACTCCCAATGGAGGCCAAGTTGTGGAGTTCTGGAAATGAGGGCTGGGAGACTCCTGGCAAACTGGGCTCAATTCGCATTAGAATAAATCAAAGCTGAGAAAGGAAAGTGGCAGACCCAGGCTCTTGACTGTCAAGCCCCTGTACTTCCTTCCTGTTCCAAGACTTGGTGAGCTGAGGTCCTCAAAGTGTAGCCCTTCAATCATAGGCTGAAAACCACCCCCAGCAAAAGGAAATATCACACATTGTGTGCGATCTGTCCCCAGACTCAAGAAGCACGCACTTTTCACTCCCTATGAATTTTTCACACACTCTAAAGGTAGGGGAAAGAAGAGTAGTTGCTGAGTTCTGTGGTTGGCATCCTGAGATGTTTAGAGTGTGGTCCATCTGGAAGGAACTGTAGCTTGGTGAAAACAGAGCTGGATTGGAAGGCTGATGTGTCCAGTCTGACTCATCTTCTATGAGCCTTGGTTTCTGCATCAGAAAATGTACATCATATGCCCACTTACCTTGTGGACGTCATAACACGGATGAGGTGCAGTTTGTGAATCGAAGAACAGTTTCATGCACAAGTTAGTAGAGGGTGTCGGCAGAGAGCAGGATCCTGTTTGGAATGTTGGTGTGGGAGACCAGGTATGGGAATGAATCTCATACTGCATTTGCTTGCTTGCCATTTAGTTTTCTGGGATGAAAGAAATCTCAGGCAGACAGTGATTGATAGCTGCTTGATGGAGTCTGTAGTGATCGTGTTACCACCTAGACTTCCCTTATGTCCCCACCACTGGTAGCTGGGAACTACCTGTTCTCGTCTTCACTTTCTTTGGCTGTCCCTCTGCCCCTGTCCATCCTGCTCAACTATCTCCTTTATAATCCTAGAGTAGAAGTTTCGATCACAGATGGACAGAGTCAGAAAATGTTCTGGAAATAATCCAAAGGCAAAAGTTCTGATTTCTCTGGTGTGTCTCAAAGCCTGACATGCAGACTACTGGTGGTGGTTCTTGCAACTCATTGGAGTGAAAAAAGACAACCACTCTATTTTTCATTTTGTGGGTGATGTCATTGCATGAATACATATTAGAAGAGAATTTTGATTTTCTTATGTAGAGTAACTGTATAATGTTTCATTTTAAATGCGTTTGCTAAAAATCCATAAATACAAGAGTTACACAGTGATGAAGACAGTTTAACACTGGCATATATGTGATACAGCTTGATTGTATTTTACCAAGGAAGTAATTCAGGCTCAAGGGGAAGTGACTTGTCCAGGTACACACAGGCCATGTCCAGAGCTGTAGCTAATGTTGAACCTGGCTTTGTGCTCTATCAGTGTCAGGTCTGGGACATCAGTCAAATGTGATTAGGAAAGTAAACCAAACCCCTGCAAATGCTCTCTAAGGTCACTTAAAATACACTCGGCAGGCAACTCTTCTTTCTTTTTCTTTGATTCTGTGTTTGTCTGTCGGTGATTCCCCATGAGAAGCCAAATTGTGTACCACTAGCTGAGATTTCAGAGCAGAGGTAGGAGGAATGAAGAGGCGTGTGGTGGATTTTCCCATTAAAATTTCTTGCTCAGTCAAGTAGGGACACTAGGTGGTGGACAAGGATATCACCGCCATGTCCCCTAGAGCCCTAGGCTGCTGCAGAGATGTCACAGGAGCCTCTGTGAGGTTGGAGGTGGGACACTAAGTTACTCATTCTGCAGCTGGCCAGGGGGACTCTGCTTATACACCCTCTTTACATTCACAGAGTTTATAAATCAGAGTTGCACATTTTAACCTAAAGACAAAAGAAGAAGGATTCCATGGCAAAGTTTGAATAATTGCTGGTATGGTGAAATAGATTTGGGGGAAAGTTGTGTCAGATTTTGAATTCTGACTTTGCCATACATTGGTGGTGAGATTGGGAGGTGAGTTATCCTACCTTTGTGAACCTCAATTTTCTCAACAAAAAAATCACCCATTTTCTAGAGCTTATTAGGAATATTAAATAAAAAAAAAAACACTTTGGGAAGTGCCCAGCCTCATTCCTGGAATGTTGTAGATACTAGGTAATTAGGACTTTTATTAATTATCATTATGATCATCATTGTCATTGTCACGTCATGTCACCCAATCAAGGTTGTTTTTGTTTTAAGAGGCTTCATATCTCTGAGATAGAATGACAGATTGCATTCTAGAGTGACTTCTGTAGCTTGGATGTGTCCCTCAGCTTTACATGTTGGAAACTTGATCTCCACTGTGGCAGTTTTTGAAGGTGGGGTCTAAAGACAGGAGATCTGACATGAGGGTAGAGCTCTTGGGATGGATTAATGATCATTGGAGTGGGTGAGTCATCCTGAGAGTAGGTTGTTATCAAAATGAATCTGTCCTGTCCACAAGCTTCTGCTTTTCTGCCATGGCATCATGTAGTGAGAAGACCCTCACCAGATGCCAACATCACACTCTTGGATGTCCCACCCTCTAGAAATGTCCAAAAATATTTTTCACTCAGAACTGCCTAGTCTATGGTATTCACTGATAGTAACACAAAATAGATTAAGACAACACCAGATAAGAAATTTCCAGGCATCCAAGAGCAGGGTGTGTGCATGGGGTAGTGTGGTAGAGGTGGAGTTCCATTCTTGCAATGCAAAATGATATTATCTCTTTTCAAGTACATGGCTAATTGTCCTTAGGGAACAAAGTTACAATCATCTTGTGTGTAACAACCCAATTCAGAAACTACTGAATTTGCTCACTTTAAAACAAATAAAAACAAACAAACAAACAAACAAGCTAACAAACAGCTCTAGCTCAGGGGAAGCCAGAGGGGTGTGTATTAGCACAGGATACAGAGGCAATTTCATCATTTCAGCTAGTCTTCTAGAATGTACTTTCTTCCCATTGCCTATGTTCTTGGGAGGGGAAAATAAATTTACTCATGTGCTCCTGAACCTAGGAGATTATTCATAATGGCCTGTTTTCTTTTTCCAAATGAGTTCTTGTGGAGTCGGTCCCCTGAGTCTGCAGTGCTGAAGGAATGCTCTTGTGGTAATGGATTATCTGGAGTGACTCCTGTCCCCACTCTTCCCGTTCTGTCTTTCCATTCTTCAGCACAAACACTCCATTCTGGCCCAATTAGAAGCACATAACGACTCATGTTCATGAAGTGTGTTTTGAACTTTGAGTTGCCTCTTCATATTTTTAAATCATAGCATTTAAGTCTAATTCAATAAGAGTCTGTATTTCCTTTCAATTTAATCTGTGAGCTGTTTTTGTCTACCTGTTGCTAGGACAACCAGCGCCTGATCTGGCTTTCGCCTGTTGTCCAGGCAGAGGCCGTGTTAATTAACTCCCTGAAATTGCAAGCCAGGTAATCAATACCAAATGTATGGACTTGGCTGGAGTGTTTTAATTAAATTTACAGTAATTTTATTTGCAGCTTCTTCTGCAATCTGCATGGTAGCCAATTGATTTTTGTTGTTTCAGATACAATAGTTTGTTTACTAGCCTGGTCACTTCCCCTAAGTGGCTTTCTCCATCAGCTGAAGCAGTGTTAAGTGAAGAATAGCCAAAGCGAAATTTTAGTTAAAATAATAACAATAAATGAAACAAATCTTAAGA